>JAIUND010003250.1:0-16856 GCA_034699125.1 Gisinianus flammeolus
ACTAATAAATATATATATATATATATATATATATATATATATATATATATATATATAACTACATGTAATCGTGACACTTTTTAACTGACCACATATATAAACCACACCATCACATTTTCTCATCTTTCTCTGTGTGTGCTGCGTGTGTGTGGGTGTCCTGGGTGTGTGGGTGTCTGTGGGCGGGGGGAAGACTATTTAAAAGTCCTTTAGGGGTGCTGTGTATATATATATAGATAAGCATGTTGTCTTTGTCTTTGGGGGGGATTTCCTTTACTTTCGTGGGGATCCTCACGATGATTGTTCTTCTCATTTTACTCTGCACCAACCCGAAACGTTCCAGAAATTTCCCACCCGGTTCGTCCGTTTGTTCCTTCACCTCCTTTTCTTTTCTTCACATGCTCTTTTTGTCTACTCATTTGGTCATTTGGCCATTTGGTCATTTTGTCTTTCCTCAAATGAAATTAATACAAACATAATAATAATATTCAAAAGTGCGTGTGTTTTTCCTTTCTTTTTTTTTTTAATATAGGACCATTTCGATGGGGGATTTTGGGGAATTTACCGTTGGTGGCTACGGGGATCCTGGACATTTGGCCACATTGTGTCCGCATTGCTAAAGTTCATGGGAAAGTCATCGGCATTGACATTGGCCTCACCAAGTGCGCATTTTCCTCACATTACCATCGCTTTCAAATGTTCACATTTTGCAAAGATTCACCAATTCGAATTCGAATTGGAATTCAAATTCAAATTTTCCCGCACATAACGTTTGACCAAATATTTTATGATGTATAGATCCGTCCACATTCTAGACGTGGGAGTGTTAAAGGAGTCATTTGGGCGAGAGGCGGTCTCGGGTCGCCCCACCTACGACTGCGTCCAACAACTACACGATGGGAAAGTTTGCGGTTTTGCCGTCGAGTCGGGCGCCATGTGGAAGGAACTGCGGAAGTTCACGTTGAAGCAACTAAGGGAGGGCGGGCTGGGCTCCGCCTCCACCAAATCCGTCCTGGAAGATGAAGCAGCGGATTTGATTGGGAATTTGAGGAAGAAAGTGGGCTACCCAATCTCCACTCATGGCCTCTTCAATATCCCCGTCGTAAACGTGCTCTGGCAAATCATTTCCGGTGAGAAATTCGAATTGGATGATCCAAAAATGATGGCCGTGGTGGAGGCCATCATTCAAATCGGCGAGTCCCTCGTTTTCCCCATTGAAATCAGCTATCCATTCCTCACCAAGTGGTTTGGCTGGGCCATTCCCGCCCATCGCCGATTCCTTCGTGACACTCGACTCAACTACTATTTTTTTGCGGACTTTGTTCAGCGTCGGAGGGCGTCTTGGGTGGACGGAGATCAACAGGACTTCACCGATGCATTCCTCCAAAAAATCCAAGACACGACCCGGAAAAACAAGACCGACTCCCATTTCTACGGCGAACTTGGATGTATACGAAAAAAAAACACGAAACATTTATCATTTTAACGAAAAACAAAAAACAAAAAATATATCCCGGGAGATTTGAATTTGAATTAAAATGTTTCCTTTTGTTTTGAATTGGTATAGATGAAAATTTGGCGGCGATTGTCATGGATATCTTCGTTGGCGGTACCGATACCACGTCCACAGAGCTCTGTAAAAATTCCCGCCATGACTTCAAACACACATTAAATTCTCAATTCAATTCCATAGTAATTAATTAATTAATTAATTAATTTTTTTACGATGAAGGTTGGCTCCTCCTTCATCTCGCCTTGGATACGGAAATCCAAGAGAAATTGTACCGGGAAATTCAAATGGTTTTGGGGGACGGTCGAGCGCCATCTCTCAGCGATCGGCCAAAGTGAGTCTACTCACATATAAATTCAAAGAAAAAAACATGTAGCATGCAGCATGCGGATTTCATTAATTTCACAATAGAGCCTTTTTATGCAGATTTTCAAGGATATCTATAAAAAAATAAATCCCCTTTTCCCCTTGCAGCATGCCTTATACAGAGGCGGTGATTTACGAGACGCTCCGGAAGTGTCCGATCCTCCCGCTAGGGCTCCCTCACTCCACGACCGAAGCGACCCAAATCGGTGGTTATGATGTCCCCAAGGACACGGTCGTTTTCCCGCATATCTATGCAATCCATCACAATGAGGCGTTGTGGGGGGACCCGAACGTGTTCCGACCCGAAAGATTTCTCTCCCCAGATGGCACGGTCGTGATTAAACATGAAGGCCTCCTCAGTTTTAGTACTGGGAAACGGGTTTGCCCGGGGGAACAGCTGGCCAAGGATCAATTATTCCTATTCACTGCGAGTATTTTCCAGGCGTTCAAAATAAGTTTGGACCCCTCCAAACCCAAACCATCCCTTCGGAGTCAAGTCCACATTGCATTTACTCCGAAACCCCATCAAATCATCCTCACGGAAAGGCCACAAGAGTCCACGTCCACTTCTCTCCCAATTTCGCGGGAAATTCAAATCTCAGAAGTAACAGGAGCGAGGAATTTGGAGGAAACTGAACTCGAACAACAAATTCAACATCAAAAACAAAACCAGTTCAGAAATGTTTTCAAGTTGGACACCAATCGAGAGGATGATCACGCCAAGTCCCTTTAAGGTCCCTTATAAAAACGGGTTCTGAAGTCGTCGTCCCAGATAATATTAACTGAGGATTCTGTATATTTATATTTATATGCAATTTATTTAATGTATTTATTTTATTTATAATCATTTACTTCTAATTTATCCTGCATAGCGTTGACTAATAGAGTTTGGTCATTGAATAAAAGAGTTGTTGTTAAGGCTCGTTTATACATTCATGAAAATTTTACATTTTAAATCGACGGCACTCCCGCCAAATGCAATTGAAACTTATTTTTCCCGGGCAAATCGGGAAAAATATTTTTAATATGGATTTAATTACGTAAAAATAATCATCCCATATTTTCCATTTTCATATTCAAATAAAAAACTATATTTGAATTTGAATTTCCCCCCAAGAAATATCAGTTGATTCCTGGCTGGGAATTTAAAAATTAATTTCTATTGACAGAGGTTAATAAAATAGTTTAATTTATTTATTTAGCATTGGAGTTAAAATACAAAAATGAAAAAAAAACAACAATTTCATTATGGCATTTTGTATTTTACCCACAATTTACAAAATTCATTATAGAGAGTCCCAAATTTTTTAAGTTTGGCAGGTGAAGAATATTTTTAAAAACATTTAAAACATATAAATAAACTTTTAGGCTTAAATTACATCATTTAAAATCCACATCATGTGTACAAAATAATGATTCATAATAATAATGAATCTCAATGGGAAAGTATTAAAATCAATGTGGTGTTGAAGAGTTTAGTCTCGTATATGATCATTTCTGGAGGAAAAACCAAGGGATTTGGGGGCCCTTGAAATGTGGTGACTTTTTTGAGATGGGTTTATATTATTCGGGAGCAGGAGAAATATCCGTGACGTAATCATACAGCGATTCCAAACCACAGTCCAAACAATCTATATACATTTAAATAAATCCAAACAGACCAGAGCCAAACATTAATTTTACACACATTTACATTTAAAACACAGCGGGAACATATGAAAAACAAAGGAAAATCATTGGAGTTAACGTTTGAAATTGCAAATGTCAAATTTGACGCTCACCATCGAGAGAAACGACATTGAGATTTGTGACAAAAATCTGGATTTTGAGCTCCTGCGCCTTCATCATGGGGAGAAATGCAAAGAGTCCCGCCAGATTCGATAATTTTGGTCTTTTGGTTGAGATGGGCGGGACCACTTTTGGCAAATCCAGAGTTATCACCAAATTTTTCAAATCTATACATTAACCGCCATCAAATGAACGCAGTTTTATTATTTGTCTGTTTTTATTTGTATAGCATTATTACTGATAAATTATGATTAGTATCGTATTATTTTGGCGGGATTTTCTGTTCAAACTTGTCGTACATGTGAGTTGGAGAATGGGTGGGTTTTTCCGCCAGGCGTCCACTTGCTCTTGAGAAGTGATTCGAAGCGTACTGGTCGGCCATTTGGAGACTCTCCAGCATCTTTGTGTGGGGAATCCCGTGAAAGCCGCATCCAAAGCGGAGCCCACGTGTTTCGGACTCCCGCAATCAATCTTCACCTCCAGATTCTCCAAGAGCGGGAAGTGTTCCCAAATGGCCGGAGCCACCCGATGGAAATTCCCAATGGGGAACGAGAAAATCAGATTCTGCACGCAGTTTGGGAAGAGTTGAGCCGTCAGCCGCTGGAGGGATTTGAGGGATGCACTCGAATCATGTGTCAACTTCAAAGTCTGCACATGTCCCATCGACCGCGGGATATTCTCCGGGAAAAATGCGTCCCAATTCTCACCGTAGCCTCCAAAATCCAGGCCGATGGTGACTTGACTTAGTTTGGGGAACGTCTTGAGAAAATCCAGGATTGACGGGAAAACGGTGGGGTATTTCCTTTTCCGTTCTTCCTCATCATTTGCTCCAGCCCAACTTTCACTTTGAATGGTGAGATGAGTCAAATGGAGGAGTGGCGGGAAACTTGGGATTAGTCGTGTGCTCATGAGGCCAATGGGCTCGGTCAGCGTGAGATGGTTCAGGCTGTTGGAATGGGCCTGGAGCAGGTCCAGGACCAGTTGACCAGGGGTGCCGGAAATGGTCAGGCTTCCGAGTCGATGATTATTTGATGAAGGGAAGACAGAGGAGGAAAATAAGTGGCCGGATGAGGACTCGGTCAAGGGACGATCCAATGTCAAGTCGGTCACGTTGGGCATTTGACTGCCGAGTAAAATCCCCAATTTCCTTGCTCTCTCGTCCTCGTCGTCGTCATTGTTGTGTTCGCCCTCACTTCCGATCTTTGCTGCTGGAGAAGATTCCAAACTCAATCGGGTCATTTCCGGGCCATGGACAAGGAGGTAATTCAATATGAAGGGCGACCCTGTGAGGGGAAACTGGATTTTGTAAACGGGGGGAGAAGGCACGGGATTTGAATGTAAATTTGAATTTGTGGTCGTCAAATTGGGATTCATATTTATTGAAATTGAACTTGGAGTGGGAGTCATTTGAATTTTCGGAATGGACGGATTCTTCACCCTCATCATCATCATCATCTTACTATTATTGGCTCTGACTTTAGAAATCCGCGCTTGGTCATCCAGCGGGAATTTCAAATGGACATCCTTCACGGCATTGGAACAATTCGTCCCACGTCGATCGTCATAAATAAATGGCGCTCTTTTTCTCCATGCTTGACCCGGAATCGGTCTCGGACTTGGACTCGGACGCGAATTCCCCTGATGATTGTTCACCGTCATCGTCGGAGGAGGAGGAGGAGCGGGCGGCCGATGGCAAACTCGTATGAGCAACTAAAAAAAAAAAAAAACAGCGGAAAACATGCTAATTTATACATCATTGTACAATTTGAAAATTCAAAAAGATATATATATATATTGCAACAATTAAATTTACACAAGTCACAAACCTGAAAGTTGAAAGGATATAAAAAATTTAAATGAGAAATGATGAAAACCACACGCAAGAAATTCTTAAATTAATTATTCTGATTTATATATATAATACCTTTGGCGGCGGGGAGAAATTCAATTTCAAATCCATGATGATATTATTATTATTATTTTACACACACACAGGACCGCGGAATTAACCAAATCAAATTCAATGAAATTATATATATATATAATAATATAAATGATCACGGATGTGTGTGGGATGATTTCACTGTGCTGTGGTTTGTTTTTGTTTGTTTTTTGCTGCTCGTGTGTGATGCGTGTGTGGGGCGTGGGCGAAGTTTCCGAATGGACTTCTGCGTGGCTATATATATATAATGAGACGCGGGGAATGTGTGGAAATGTGTTCATGTATGCTGTGTGAAGGGAAATGAAATGAGAGCATCGGCATGGACTTTTGAATTGTATAAGGTTCAGGTTTTTAAGGGACGCGGATTATATAGGATTAAAGTGTGTTCGTGTGATGTGAGCGAGTTCCAAAAACTATATACATACTATGTACATACTATATATGTACACAAATATTTGGCCTTGAGACAGTTTTGGTTTTGGTTTTGGTTTTATTAAGCCGCGTATAATATAGAAAAAGATAAAAGGAATTCCACGAACAAAGTCAACATATGTACATATATGTACATATAGTGTTTAGGAGTTTGTATATATACCCTTCACGTTTTATATATAGGTATATACATATTTTCGTCATATTTGCGCATGTGTGTGGCTTTCAAAATTCAAGGGAAAAACAGTTTTTGGGGAAACAGAGAGGATTTGTCGAAGAGCAAAACTGGTGCATGTGATGCATGTGGAATAAATGAAGGAAAATACATCAAGTGTATGTCTGTATATATCTATTATAATATATGAGCAAAATGTGATGGACATGTGAGAATGAGATGAGAATTGTACATGAAATGAAATGAATTAATGAAATGAAATGATGTGATGGATGATATTAATATAGAATCGATATAGATATGTATATTTATATGTATATACATTATGATAATGATCGAATGAATCTTTATTGTGAATGTAATTGGAATTGGAATTGGGATTGTATCAAAAAGGGGAGGAGGAAGGGAAGAATGAGGCAGAATAGGAGTAAATGGCGGGATGGGGATTTGAATGGATTGTTCGCGCCATTGCAACCATCCCGATGATCACACGCATAACACGTGGAGATCGTATCGAATTTCATGTTCTCGACGAGCGCATCCACGACGAATGTCTGCTCAAAATGGTAGCAGGATGGCACTCGCCCCTGGTGTGATGTTCCAAAAACAAACAAACAAACCAAAACAAAAATCCCCATCTCAAATCCTTATATTATATGTATAATACAAAGAGTTTTACATTATATATCGTCATAAATCCTAATATATATGGGACGTACACTAATTGTAAATTGTAAATACAGATATATATATATGTGGGGGCGTGGACTAACTGACTAATTGACTAATTGACGATGAACGATGGGTCGACTCACCTCGACTTGTTTGTTGTAGTGTCCCGCTCGAATGACGAGTTTGTGATAGTGTCCCGTCAAACCCCACACCTCCAAACACCCCGCGAAACCATCTGAAAAACCCATCACACCCATATATAGAAAAGCAAGTATATATAATTAATGATGATGACTTCAGGAGGACGGATGGACAGCTCTTTGTTTAATTAAATGGGCGGGAAATATACATATGTGAACATTTGAAAATACATATAGGATATACATATGAGGGGGGGTTGGACGGACGGACCTTTGAGGGAGTTGGGATTCGTCCCGCAATCCGGTTTGAACGAGGGACTATTTTTGAGGACTTCCATGTCATGACAGTCGTGACACATGAGCGCCCACCCAACTATATATGTAGGTACAACAAAACACAAAACAAAACCCACAGACACACACATTTCCATGATTGATACTCTAATATATATACCCGCTTTTGAAAGTGTCTGCTTAAAATTAGGATTTTAGATTTCGAATTTTGAAGTTCGAAATTCGAAATTCCGGCTTTTGATGGGAAGTCGGACGGACGGACTGACCTTGGGAAAAGAGAAGAAGCTGCCCGCAAACTCTCAGCCATGACCACAGGCAATTCAGGGCGCCCACTTCCGGTCGGATCCTCATTTTTCAAATCCAAATATAGAAATCCTCCCACACACAAACCAAAACCGGCGGACGATTCACTCACAAAGAAAGGATGACGACTATGTGTGTCTGTGTGCTGTGTAAAGGGCTGTGGGAATTCCCGAGTGAGGATTTCACGAAACGAAAAATCCACAATGCTGTGCACATGTGTGCTGTGTGTATGTGTGCCTCGCTTTCCTTTTGCCATTTGCTTTTGGTGAGAGTTTTGAGCAAACACACACACATGCAGTCTTGAGTTTTTTCAAGGTTTCATTTAAAATGCGCCCATGGTGAACTTAAGTGATTTTTTTTATATACATGCACACACAGTACACACACACACACAGATAAAGCACTTGCATTCGGATTGTTTGTATAATATCGCGACGAGGGAAAGTCAAAGTCAACTTGAACTCCTCGCTCTGATGGACCACACCATTTAATGCCCATTTTTTATTCGTCGGCTGACGATATACGTGACGATAAGAGGACGAACGACGAATGCAAACAATATGCTCATTCAAGATCAGAGAAATCTGAATTCCATCGTCACCCGGCCGTTTACGACGCTTTCACTCATTTTATCCGATCACACACACACAATATACCTAATAATAATAATAAATAATAATAATAATAGTTCAAAGCGCGCGCGCGTGTGTGTGTGCCAAGTTCACTGGAAGGTGTAAAACTAAAACAAGGCGAGACATCCTTGTTTTTGTCCTTGAGAATGTAAAACTCACATTCAAAGTGTACCCATAGAATTAATCTTGCCCCACATATTCAAATTATAAGTACTGTGTGTTTTATTGTTTTACATTTATATAGTCGTTCCCCCGTTTTGGATTAGTACACGCCTAATGTAATTAATGTAATGTTACGTGACAAACAATTTAAGTTGGTTTGAAATAATCCCATCACATCCGATTTAAAATTCCATGCAACTAATGTTTGAATGTGGATTTCGAGTGGAAATTCTATATGTATGATAATTCTATAGTAATTCTAGTAATTTTGAAAGTAGACGGCGGGTTCCTCAATTTCGGCATCCTCAATTTCCTCTTTTTGTCCTTGTTGTTCTGGTTCCGCCTCTACTTTGCCACCATCACGGGCGTCCTCCTCTTTACCACGATGATGATCTTGGTCTTCATTCTCGTTACCATTTTCATTGGTTTGACATGGATTGACCTCGAGTGGAGGCTCCTCCTCCAAATCCAAATCCAACTCCATCTTGATTCGAAATCCTTGGAGAGTGATTTTCAAGTGCTCAAAACTGGGTCGATCCTCTGGCGAGTTGTGACAGCAACTCCCAATCAACTCATAGCTGTAACAAAAAATGCATGGAACAAAAAATGGCGGGAAAATTCTGGATTTAAATCCGACAAACATATTAAGTATAGTTGTATAGTAATTTTTAAAAAAAATACATGAAATGTGGCGCTGCTTGAGGTTTGACGACGCGAAGTCCTTTCTCAAGTTTCTCCACGAAATCCAGTGACCAGGAAAGCCCGGGATAGGGAAATTGCGCGGCGCTAAATAGTTCAAAGAGCGTGATGCCAAAGGCCCACACATCCGACTTGGAGGAAAACTCCATGAAACGAAGGGCCTCAATGGCCATGTGCGTCCATGGCAACGGCACCTACACACAACACACACACAACCATCAAAAAATTATTGACACGGCCGGGAATCGAACCCACGGATCAATTCCAACACGGATTCAAAAATGAGGATGTGATGTATGAGAAAAGGAAACCTCGTGCTTCTTGGTATATTTGGTGTAGCCGTACAGCTGTTTGGAGAGTCCAAAGTCCGAGATTTTGACCACGTCATTCTTGAACAGGAGCACATTTCGACACGCCAAATCCCCATGAATCACCTATACATACAACCACCATAAATAATAATAACAAGCTTCCATATTCTTTGGTTACGCCCCTTTGGTCATGTAAATCAAGTGCGATGCCCCGCCCATCAAACAAAATATGGAACCTTCTTAATTCTTAACCTATAGGCCGAGGAATTATAATTTTTTGAACAGAATAAACCAGATGATTCTCTCACAGTCAATGAATTAATTTTTTGAATTTGAATTTGGTGCCAAAACTAAATGTCAAGTACATGCCTTTTTGATGGTGAGGTAGTCCATGCCGTCCGCAATTTGTTCCCCCCAGTAAATCAACTTGGACACGGTCAATCCCTCCCCATTTCCATCCGTAGTAGTAGGAACAACAGGGATTGGAGGAGGAGGAGGATTTACCGCCACAATTTGAATTTTCCCCCTCTTCCGCAATATCGAATGAAGATTGCCGTACGGACTGAGCTCCACCACTGCCCAAACAATCCCTATGTGCGCACGCGCGCGCATGAATAAAAGTGCACACACAAATGAAGGCAACGTAATATACAAAGTACAAATTAAGGAGGGAAATTTGAAGTTTGTCCGCGGATTTTTTAAGCATGTGGAATGTGTGGAAACGGACTCACGCTCGCGAACTCGATTAATGACGGCCCCTTCAAAACCAACCACGTGCTCATGATGCCCCACATAACCCATGATTTTGAGCTCCTTCAAAAACTCCTGGAAATATTTGACATCCACATTGGATTTGGTTGTTTTGACTGCGACTGCTTCACCCAGCAGAAAACCACGAAAGACTTTCCCAAATTCCCCTTCACCCAACACCACGTCCTTGGCTGAATGAAAATTAAAGAGAGGGCGCCAATTTTTAAAAAAGGACTCCAACTGAACAAAAGCATTTACTTCCTTGAATCAAAGGAGTCTCATTGATTTTTTTACCAATGATGAGGTTTGCCTCTGGGATTTCATAGTCTTTGAATGGGAGCAAAGTGACGTCATCCGTTCCATCACCATTTTTTGTACCGCCCGCCACGCCATTCATAAATTCCTGATATTCATTCTCCGACAAATTCCTCAACTCCATCTATACGATGAAGGAGAAGAAGACATTTTCCTTGATACAAATCCAATCCAATTCAACTAAACTGTTCAAATTTGGCGCTTTTTTTACATATACAATATACAAAATATCCTGACCCGCGCAATGAGATATTTCCTCTTCAGGCATAAAGAAAAGAAGCCCAGTAGAAGGAAGGCAAGGACAGCCAAGGATATCCCGACAATCCCGCCAACACTGAAAGTCTCTGTGTTTTATATACAAAGAAACAAATGAAATTTAGATGAATAAATCCCACATTGGCTTTGGCTCCTTATTGATGCAAAAAGATTTCCCCCTCCCCCCCGGACCTTGCTGCACGTTGAAAGAAAAGGAATCTGCGCCGTGTGGATTGGACGCGCTACAAGTGTAACTCCCAGGCTGAACGGGCTCATGCGCAGTGAATCTCAAAATGGACTCTCCCTCCGCCCCCAGGAAATAGTGACGGGAATCAATGTTCACTCCATCCGGATCCGACCACGTCACTTTCGGGCTCGGCTCTCCCATCACCGGGCATTCCAAATGAAATTCCTTCTCGCGCGCGAATAGAAATGGTCCAGTGAGTTTCTCGCTCTGGATTCTCGGCGCCATTTTGGCTGCGCACAAAAACAAAAAGACAAACTCACACGATTTTGATTTTCCCTGTCTAATAATATTAATAATTGTGATGGGACCGGAAAAGGATTGCGAATGTGTGAATGACGAATGATGAAAGGACCTTTGACGAGGAAACGGCGGGAGATTTGAAGCCAAGAGGTGGAATTGAAGCGCGGGGAACTACAGACGATGCCCGTCACGTCCAAACTCAACTCCAATTGAATTCGTCTCCGATGAAATCCATATTCGGGGAACTCGACGAGGAAAACGGGATCCGGGAGGATGTCACATTTATTGTTGACATCCGGAAGGGGCGTCCCTTGAGCCGGATCCACAGTCACGTCCTTGTAGTCACCTTTATCGTCCACATCTGGGACGAGGCTCGAGCTTCCATTGGCATAAAGAAGGCTGAAGCGAATCGTTTTGGAGACGAGGAGGAAACTGGAGGCATCACAACCGAACTCGACCGTGTCGTTTATGTAGAGGATTGGCGGGAGTTCTTCCAGGTACAGTAAGGCCCGCGTCGGGACTTGTCCCGATATCAAATCTATATACGTACAAAATCCACTCGTCTGTTCAATTTGTACATTCTCTAATTTGTATTCAAATTCCCCGCGGTGCGCGGACTTATAAAGAAAAAACTGCCCATGCGAAATTTGCGGACTTATCGTACAAGCGGATTTGTCCAGTCCCGTGAAAAAGTAGTCGGAGGTTTGAAAGTTCCGCTCAAAGTCCGTGCAGGCAAGGAGACCACGTGAGAGGGAGGACTTGGAGCCGGAATCCGTCAGTCTTCCCCCATTTCGGACCACCCGTGACCAAATCAAGTCCGCCCTCGTCAAAACCTTGTCTTCCTATTTAAGTCCGTCAGTCATTGAATTTGAATTTGAATTTGAATTTGACTTTGAATGAGAAAAGTCTTGAATATTATATATAAATGTGGCGGTTTGTTTTGAATTTTATAAATATTACCAGGTCAATGTAGGGCTTGTAGAAATCGCATTGATGAGGGAAATCGCAGTGAATTAAGGTCAGGACTTGCCCGTGTCCGCTCGTGTTGCACATTATCGTCTCCCGCGTCACATCTACAAAATCATATAGAAATGAATTTTCGACAAAAAAAGGGACGATGGTAAAAATGTAATGGGGGGGGGATTTGAATTTTGTGATTGTATATGTACCAAGCCGGTAGAAATCCTTGATGAATCCCGCGTTCGGATTCACATCTTGATATTCAATGCGCTCGGAAGTGTTGAGCCATGATGTTTGAGGCGGGAAAATCGGTGTTTGAGCTGAACTTCGGAGGGACACGATGGGCCACGGATGGAAATTCCGATGGGAAAACAATCCACTCGACGGGTGACTGCACTTTCGACATTTCCCTATACGCCCATCCATTAATACAAGTGATTAAACTAAGGTCAAGGTCAAGGTCTATGGGTCAAGGGGTCAAATCCTTGGCGTCGCGCCGCGTATTCCTACCTGGATTTTTGAAGTCGTACGTCCCAATCGAGTCGGCAGGATTCCCGCTTGCACACTTGTAAAATAGCTTGTTCGTCTCATTGAACAAGAGTCCGGAAATGTTGACCCTGAAGCCAATTCGGGCGTCAAAAGATGCTCCAGTTTCTTTCACAAATTCCATGCCGGAAAAGTACTGTTCATAAGTTTAGGATTAAAAAAATATACATTATGATGTTATGACTGCTTTCAATAGACGACGAGAGGGGTCATTGAACCTTGGACCTTTGATCGTCGATCTTTGACCTTTAACCTTTGACCTTTGTGAAAAAGAAACGTACACCAGCTTGAGAAAGGAGCTCTGGCTCTGGCTCAAGTGAGCCATTCAAAGGGGTTGACCTTGACCTTGACCTATGGTTGAGGTGACAGGGAATGAGGAGCTCTACATGGAGCCCGGGCACAAAGAACTGATCGTGACCGATTTTTGAACGCTTATCCTCATCCACGCTCACCGCCGGCCGAGCAAAAATATGTTGACCTTGGGAATATAAAATAATAATATGTAATACGAAAAATATTACACAAAAGGTTTTATACTTTTACCGCGTCTGTCGAATTCGGATTCGAACTGGACTTTAAATTTAAATTTGAAATTTAAATGGTACCGCCCGCATAAAAATAGACGCGTGACTGGAGGGAGGAGTTCAAAACCCCCTGACACGTGATCATCCCACTAAAGTCCGGCAACACTTGAAAGTGTAGTTGGCTCTTGAAAAGATGACCAAAAGTCGTGGTCGTCGGCGTCGTTCCTGTTAATTCCTGGTGGTCCTCATTCAAGCGCGGGGTTTTTAATGGCGGGAGATTTTGATGACGCCGGAGATCTTGAATATATTCAAATTTCGCCCACTACCCACAGAATTCCATGTGGAGAATTTGATAGTATACATAGTCAATTCAAAGTGTATAAAGTGTGGATGAGGAAATTGGGTGGTTGGCCTTTGACCCTACCTTGTTCGCGGGTGGGTGAGGAAAATGGGCCATCGTGCTCGTCCATTTGGTTACATAATCTAAGGATTCACAGGTGACTCTGAACAATTGACCCATCTCGTCCCTGTCCATGTCCATGTCCATGTCCATGTCCATGTCCATGTCAATGTCAATTTCCCCGTCCCCCACAATGACCTCAGATCGGGTCGTATAGAACGCGTCCCGCCCCGCTGAATTCGGGCTTAGCTCCACCCCTTTCCTCTCCAGAAAATCCACAATTAACTTGGGCATCAGCTCCTCATTTCCTTTCGCCTCCTTTAATTTCCCAAACCAGACCAACACGATTACGAAAATCTGAATCCTCATCTTTTTTGAATTAAGATTTATTTAAATTATACGAAAACACAAACAAACAAACAACAAACAATTGACAAACAAACACAATATTCACAATTGAAAAAGTAAAAGACATTTTCATATATGTGCCTATACTTTTCATTTATTGTAATACAATTTAGCAAAACAAAACCACACAGTTGGGGGAAAAAGTTGAAAGAGAAAGGAAAACCGCATTAAAATTAGCACAAAAGTTTTGAACGGGAAAAACCATCAGAAGAAATCATCTTGACTTTTTGTTCGACCTACACATGTATATGAAGTTGTGGATAAGAAAACCCGCCGCATACCAGTATTTAGAAGTTGAGATATTTGAGTTCGAATGCCGAGCACAATTTAACAGCGACTCGCGCGCGCTTATAAGCTCCGTTTGAATGAAACGGAGTTTCATTGAATTTCATAGATTTCCTTGAACTCTGTGATGCTTTCATTATACAATTTTGAGTGAGTCCTCTAGCGGCGATTTCATCAACGTCCGTTTCCACTTTGCCCACACTCACTCCTCCGGAAAATCTCTTTAATTAAAACGTAATTAAAATTAAATATTTGCAATTTTGTTTACAAATGTTTTTCGGCATATGAATATATATGCAAAAAAGTGAAAATGGTATGCGGCGTGTTTTCGTATCCACAACTTCATATAGGAAATCTTGCGCTGTTGAAAATAGAAAGGAAATGTGTGTATATATACAGGAAATGTCCATGCGGAATTAATTCAACTTTAACGATCGCAGGGAACAAACTCGCTTTTTATTCATGAAGACAATGTGTCAAAAAAGGGACAAACACAAATGATGGAAAATGTGATGCAATTCAACAATTCTGTGTGAAGGAAAAGAGAATTGAACATTTGAGAGTTCACACTTAAAAGTTACAATTATCTACAGTAGAATTTTGCGAGGGATTCAAAACATATATCTTATGTATATTTATCAATTAAGAATTTAACAGCGTTTGAAAGAGCCCAAATTGTCATTGGCCGTGTCCTCGTTGACATAGCGTAAGTTTTGGAAATTGCAATGCGTGAGGACGGAATCCGGCTCGGTATTGACTTCCGCCGCGTTCTCCCCACAATCGTCATCATAGAAGACATTGAGACAGCCACCATGGATATCGACGGAGGAGGCGCGATCCTTCAACCCCCCCAAACTGTAACATTTCCCGTACTCAAAATCCGGGGGCTCATACGACTCGCCTCAAAACCGACAATCATCCAAACAATAATATATTAAACGTATACATATATATATTGAAATTAATATCAATAGGGGCGGGGGGGGGGGGGGAGGAATTTCAAATTTCCGCGGAGAAATTATTATTATTATTACATACCTTGAAAATTTTTATGTTCGTAGAAAGTGGCGGTGGGGGCATCTTGAGCCGCAATCCAGGAGAATGACAATGACAGTGACAAAAACAAAATCAGTGTAAAATTAATAGTAATAAATCTCTTCCTAAAATAAAAAGACAAATCCCCCAAGTTATAACGGCTCATTTTATAAATTCTCAGGCTAAAATTGAGGACTGAATTGACTGCGTGTAGAAATCCTACAACTTGACTATAAAAAAAATTCTAATAGAATATGTAGGTATATGTTTTTGTGTATGGAGCTGCGTGTGTGTGGGAAAACAAAGAGGAAAAACTGTCGTCAATTTCCTAATTTCTTCCCTGTGTGGTTTTGGATTTGTGAGGAGTTTTGATGACAACGACCAAGACGACGACAAAAGGAAATCATTTATATTATTATATAAGGAATTATGTATTCCATCAGGTCAGAGCTGACGAGAAAAGTGACGTCAATTGCGATTGTGACGTCACATGACCATCACAAGTTGTGTTAAACCATTTGTTATATCGGTATATATATACCTATACATAATATACACATACTGTGTGCCTTTTAGGCATTTCATTCTGTTGAGTGACACAGAGTGACAATAAAAAAATGTATTATATCTCCGTATATAATACAGCATCCAAAGTGCTGTATTAAGACAGCACATTGGATGCTTTATTATAGCATTAGCTTTGTTATTGGATGCTTTAGGTTATTTAATACCTTAATTTATACATCAAATTGTAATGATTAGAACTCCCGAGGTTTTCTTATGATTTCCTAAGGTTCTTTGATATATATATACCATTGGACATTTGTAATGTGCATGAACGGACAGAAATATCTGTATACTATTTCACTACTATGAGCAAAGAGTTTTGTTTCTCTATATCTGATTATGGGTGTAAAAACTGTACAGTTTAGAGGTTTGGCATTGTCACATGCCAATACTACTTTGTCCCTGCCGATGGTATAGGCTATTCAAAATTTCAAAAATGATCCTCTAAAGGGCCCACATGACATATTTTTCTGTTTTTTTTTGGTCCAAATCGTGTCAAAAATTCAAATATATTGACTGTTGCCGAGAAAATTTGACAAATTAGAAAGTTTTTTTTTATAAAAATCTGGCGAAAATCAATGGGCTCTTAAAGATTTATTTAAAAAAGTTCTTTTGGAGAAATTTAAAAAAAAAACAAACAAACTCGATTGGAAACTTGACAACATAATTTGAATTATTTTTGAAATTAAATAAGTAAATTAATTTTAATTGCGTAATCAGGCTGAAAGCGACGGGGCTTTTATATTTTATTTGTGATATAATAAAAAAGATGACTATATAGATAGAGTGAGGGGCAAGAAAGGAACAGGGAAAGAGATTTAGTCCAATTAAAGACGTTGATTAAAGACGCATGGCCGAAGTTCAAGATATGCAGAAGGATAAGTGTGTCGAAGAAATCAAG
>JAIUND010003251.1:0-16849 GCA_034699125.1 Gisinianus flammeolus
CGGCCCCCCCCCCAGAACGAGAAGAAGGAGACGAACGAAGAAGATGAGTAGAAAACAGATTGAATGTTCTACCGGTTGAGTTGAAAAGCTCATGGAATATACGGGCTCTTACTCACATTCCATTTGACTTTCCACCGTGAAAATGCAAAGGTGTTGTTCCAGAAAGAAACCTTTGATAGGATTTACCCCTTTCCCTCCACTTCCACTTCTTCTTCTTCTCCTTCCTACTTTGCTTTTTCACCGTGACTGTATGTGTGATGTGTGTGTGATGTGTGTCTAGCTACTCGTACATGTCACATAATGTATGGATAACTCTGTATGCGCCTCTCCCTGGCTGGCTGGTTGGTACTCCTTTGTACATGTTCACCGTGACATTCTTTACTTTTACTTTGTCAAAGGATTTCACACAATTTCTTCTTATTCATCCATGATGCATCTGTATTCGGCCTGTCTGTCTGCTGTTCCTTCTATCTGTCTCTCTGTATTATTATACGCAACTGGATTTTAACAAGAGTATCCCTCCATTTATGTATGTATGCAGGCAGAAAATTTATTCCAAGTGAAGGAATTATTTTCTAGATATAGACACAAGGTACGGAAAAGTTGGAACTGGCTGAGAAAACAACATTTTAGTCAGTCAGTCCCACATAAGATCTTTCTTTCAATTGGATTTACACACGGTAAGTGACTTTAGTCGACACCCAAAATGAATCTCCACACCAGATTTCCCAACAAACCGATTTGTCTACCTCTTTCTCTTTCTCTTCCTTTTATTTTTTACTCCGAGCTCCCTGCTTCCGTATATATATATCGTACATGTAACATGTTACGTATTCAACTTATCCATCCCATCTATTCTACTCTCTATTCTACTCTACCTCTAAAATACTACTTTCTCATTGAAAAATATCCAAAATAATTTTGTTTTTGTTCTTATACACAATCCACTTCCAGAGTACTGGGAATATTCGATGGATTCAAGGATATAAAATACAATTCCCAAATCTCAAATGGCATTCCAAAGGTGGATTGAGCAACAGCTCACAAGACGACGAGGATTTTGAAGCCTTTATCAAAAAAAAAAAAAAAGAGAAAAGGATCTGTTTCTGCAATCTCTCACCTGAAATCTTCCTAATAATTCCGCATTGTATAGTAAAGTGAGACAGAGCAAGAGGAAAGCGATATTTTTTGTGTCCACATATGAAGTAGCCGCCAACTTCCTCAACTTCGGATTTCTGCAACTTTTGAAGGGAATACAATGACATATCGTAGAAACAAGTACAGAAGCTGGCGGGGACGGTGTAGTAGACAGTATTACAATATATTATCATGTGTCAGTTGTCGATTCTTTTGTGCACGGTGTGCCGCTTATCAAATATGCACACAAATTTCAACGGCATGTCCATAATTCTTGTGTGTCAAAGTAAAATAGAACAGGGGGATGATGGCGTTCAGGCTCATTTTCAACAGTATCGACGCAATTCTACACTTTTTTGTAGCTGGAAATAAAACATTTGTAAAAGGAAACAATCTTTTGAAATTAAATCAAAATTTCTAAGGGATTTTTGAAGCTGTCAAGTATTTAGTTCAAACAAACCAAGATCTAATTTGATACCACAGTTCGTCGTATTATGCATGCTCAAAGAACAAGGAAAAGGACAAGACGAATCAACCCCACAGTCTGTTGAATCCAAAAAACGAAACTACACTCAAACTAATGACTATAGTTTCTTGACAAGATTGTCTACTCATCACGTGTTTGTGCATGGGTTTGGGGGGATGGATTTTACTGTGATTTTGCGGGTATAGATGTGGGGTCGTCTGAGCATTGTACCAAAATGAAATGGTCTCCTTTGAAATGACTATTCTTTTCTTTGTCTTCCCAATATATAGAAGAAGTCAAAGGAGATTCAACTCGAAAATCAGATAATGTTTTGTGTGTAGTTTTTTCATCCAGAAAGGCAATATTTTCCATGTTTAGCCTTGTATTTAATGTCTATATAGATAAGTCTGTCTGTCTGTCTGTAAACAATTTTGGCGTGTTGCACTACTAAGAATTCCCTGAAGACAGCACCTACTTTTCAAATACCCACAGACAGCTATTACAGATATACAACTCTCCTCACGATTTCCTTCCTTTTCCAATCCGTATAATATCGTATATGTATATATGAAAGACAAGGGAATAAATAAGACATTGACTCTGGCAAAAACAAACAAACAACAATGACAACGTATAAGTATACTATTTTACGTTCACCATTTCCAGTAGGTTGCATGTGTCACATACATTCGTTTAACCTGCTCTTCCCCGAGAACTCAAATGTTATCCACATGATATATCTTGACCCTTTGGGCAGTCAAACTTATTGATTGATCGATTTTCTCCTTTCTTGCCATTTGATATGTATACGGAAACTGTCAACAAAAGAAAAAATTATGTCACCATTTCTAATGTGTTACTCCATTTGTTTTTTTTTAATTTCACATGTCCGGATTTCCAATAGATTTCATTCATCATATCATACATTTTCAACAACGGGAAAATCTACATTTCAAAAGTGTAAAACATCAAAATATTGCTTTTGTATAGTCATGTCTTTTCTCATTCTTTCTTTCTCTTTGCGAAAAGAAAACATCATAAAAAAAAGTGTCAGTGTTTGGTGGGAGATATCAGATATCTGTATTTTGTCATTATTTAGAATAAAGTAATAAAGAGCAATAAAAACTAAAGGATATAAAAAGTAAAGAGGATTAAAAATGTAAAGGAATGGGTCAAAAATAAAATAATGTTGGGCGATTGTCCTTATAAAGATTTAATTGATGATCCAAATGTCATTGAGACTAAAGACGAACATGACAAAAAAGTGACATGCAAGCCGGAATATCAGAAAGAAGATGGTAATCTCTCTGCTTAAATTGTGTGACACGTTTTCACACTCTCCTGCCAAACTCAAATTGGAAATAAATGATCTTGTGTAGAAAAACAAAGCCTTTTAAGTAAAAAAAAAAAATCTTAGTTTTCCCCCTCATGTTCATGATGGCCGTGTGAGTTTATCAGTTTATCAGTATGGACGGATGATGACGATGAGATTCTCTGGCTGTGGTACATATAAAACAAAATTGAACTTTCGATATCTATTATTGACGTCTCCTTTTGCGGTTTTTATAAAGAACTCACCTCTCACACACACGCACCATTTTACTCATTCTCTCACTTTGGCTTGTGTGTGTGTCTCTCTCTCTCTCTGTTGTTGTTGCTGCTGCCTGCTAAACTTGAATTACTTTCCTCATGGATTTTTACGTCTGTTTAGGTCGATCGTCTCATTTCCCCCTGCTGACGAGGGTGTCCTGTTGTTGGTGTGGTTAAACCTGCTGTGGTTCCTCCTCGTACATTGCAAATTCCAAAAGTCATATATGTCGGTAGTCAATAGAAAAATAAAGTACAGGAACATCTGCAATAGATCTTCACACACACACTTCACACACACACACACACACACACATGCAGAGTCCAAAACCGCATTCAACCTCCCAGAATATAAAAAAACATGAACACAAGTTCTTTCTTAAAAAGCAAATATAGAACGCAACTTGATTACACACACACGTACTGTACAGAGTCCTTCAAATAATATTGGAAAAATACATGCAGGACGACGGAATTCATTTTTGAACTTTCCAAAACTCGGGTTTTTCATGTAAATTTTGTTTGAGAAACGTTCAATTTTATATTGGTGAATAGGATGAAGCGAAGCACTCTCTGTAGCTGTGTAGACGTAGAGTAGGTTGGACAAATAAAGTGTGTCTGGAATTTAAATGTTGAAATGATATCTCCGTGATTAGGAGGGAAACATGTGAGAATTGCATATTTTTTACTCATTGACGTAGAAAGGAAACCACAGACATTTAATTTGATGACGCCAATTCATAAAAGCTTTTACTCAAAAGTTCCATGTGTTAACTTTTTTCTTATTTTTTTTAAAGTTTGTCGACTTTTCCCGAATAATGTACATACTCAAATATGTTTCATTCATTCATTCATTCATGCAAGGCGGATTCCGTTTGTATCTGTAAAGATTCTTTTTTTTTAATTCCATTTTAATTATTTGATACGATCAGTGTTCTAAATCTATATATTTCTATATATGAAATGTTTATAGACGATCTCGGGCTCTCGCGTTTACTTGTATAGACGAGAGTCATAGATATTATAGATTGTACATAAACATTTCATAGACGTATAGATTTAGAACACTGTGGATACGATTAGAGTCAATTTGAGAATTTGAATTTGAACAGTAATTATTCATTCACAGACACTTTTTTTCATCACAATTATCTTGTAGACTTTACCCATAATCATTAACTAAATGTCATTTATTTACATATTCCAAACTGATGACATGACAAGTTATTCAAATCCAAACTCCAAAAAGCCTCATGTGTAAATATACATGTAATTTTTTATATTTCCTTTTTTATGCAATTTCTCTAATGAAATGTTTTTTTTTTTTTTTTTGAGTAAAACTTCTTTTTCCTTTTTCTTGTCTAGCAGATATAAAAGTTGAACAAATGCAAACACCTTCAAGCACACGCTGATGCTTCTTAAACGTATATATATTTTGATCAAATAAAACTCACACAGAGTTTTCTCAACTCACAAGTCTCAAATCCGGTTTCCCCTCCCTCATATTTCGTGTGTTGAGAGTTGTACAGATATTTGAATGTGTGTGTTTGTGTGTGTGTGTGTGTCTGGCGACGAAGAGTGTGTGGAGATTGAAATTTGGAATTAGAATTTTTTTGCCATTCTTCTCCATTCTCATTGTTCTCAAATGCAATGGGATGAACATTTAAATTGTCGCACTAGTGTACGATGATAAAAAAACCCACAACGTGTACCCCATTTGGGTACACCTAAAAACAGCATGCATGCGTTGTCGTTGTCAGCCGTCACATTCATAAACGAGTAGGACAAGAAACAAAAAGAAACAAAGAGTTTTTCTCGCCAATAAAATTAATACCGTCTCAATTCATTTAAACTTTATTTTATAGAAAGTTCCCCTGTGGAAAATCTCAAACTCTGCTTGAAATCCCCATTTCGTTTTTTTTTTATTATTATTACATATTACTAAACAACCAAAATTGTCTTTCCTTTTTTCTTGAGAAGCATAAAGGAAAAGATGGGAAATAGAATGTAAAATCACAATTAGGGTTGGGCAAACCGCAGTATTATTATTTGTATATTATTCTATAATGAAATCGGAAGTGAGGACAAGAAATGTGAACATTAAATGGGACAGGAATAAAATAGATTGGAAATAAAAGGAAATTTCCCGTACGTCATTTCTCCTTTCGTTCCCTTTTGTGGTTATTTAATTTCGTCTTGACTTTTTGAATTGTTTCGTTCACGTCTTGTTTATATCGTCTAGTTTATATTGTTTATGTCGTCTTTTGCGTATTTCTTGAGTATACATAAGTATGACCAGCAGATAGATTATGCAGGTATGGGGAGAATGCTCTGAGTGCTCTGACCATGCGAGTCTGAACAAATGTGACAATTGACAAACAAAAAATGAGCTTTTCTCGACTGTCTTTCATGGAGTGAATCTGCAAAGGACCATTTAAGGGGGGGAAATGATACTAATAAATTGAAAGATAAAAAAAGAAGAGGATAAAAACAGAGAGAACTCTTGAGTTTTGGTTTAGGTGGAAGTGGAGGTGAAATGTATAGAGACGGACGGGAAGAAAAGTTAAGAGTTGAGTAAACATGTGGTAATGGCATCGTTCGTGTCCTCGTCCGTCTTTGTATCTGTATTCATTGTGGCTGCTCATGATATCGGCATGTACATACCCATAGTGATTGGTTGGTTGGTTGGTTGGTTAGTCCTGGTGGGCTCTCTTTCTCAAAATTAAATTAGTTTTTAATTGAGGAGGGATGTGAGATGAGAGGATGAGGATGAGGATGACGATGACGATGAAGGTGTGTTTAGTTCAACTGGAAAATGTTGGTGGTTTTTGACTTGTTGGCTTGGGCTCAAGCTCAAGCACACTGCACTCCACACAATTGCAGAAGAAACAACAACAGATTTTGTGTTTGTATCTGTGTTTGTTTACATCAAGAAAGTCAAGATGAAACTCATTCACTCGACATTCGATTCGACGACTCATCTCTCCTTTCCTCCTTCCTGTTGTTGTTCTCTATCCGGCTTTATACGACTTGCTCAGATCATATACAGATGGGGGAAAATATGAAGGCAGTTGTGAAATTCATATGACTACAATGACAAGTTGAATGAGAGATTCCTATATATCGTACCTCGACTTTCCCCCTTCCAAATTCGAGCGTATCGATAAATTTGAGAAAATCTTCAAATAAACGTAAATATCGTACATCCATGGCTATACGGCTACTTAAAAAGTAAAATCTTTCTCTCTCCTCTCTCTCTCCTCTCTCTCTCTCTCTCCCTCTCTCTTTCGTCTCTTTTGATTTGATGGCATACTTGCTCTCCAAGCAGTTCGCATATTCTTATGTAATCTATTCAATGCATCAACCATCAACCATCGACCATGTTAGGAGCGTGGTCGTCAGGTTTGTCTCCTCAAAATTAAACTACGCTGTTGTATCCTTCTTCTTCTTCTTCTTTGACATTTTTTTTATCCAGTCTCGATGATTTTTTTCCGTTTTTTTTATATAGGGAGGTTGTTTTGTTTGGATCATCATCAACATATTTCACACTAGTATTCACATGATGCGGAATTCACGATTTAGATTTGGCGTGTGTTTGTAGTTCTCGTACTTGCAATAGAAATTGTCCATTGAGACTTTTATTAGTGGATATAACACCATGTGAGTTTGAGTAGCTCAATTAATGTCAAATCTCTTCACAATTACTCATTGGACATGCCACAAGGATGAGATCAGGTGAGTTATCATCTTGTTTCCATCATGGACGACAGCCACCCTGTTTTGCATACAAATGGCACTCTTTCATTCATTGGAGCTCATAATCATTCATATAGACGACTAAGGAACTGACACCTATATAGACTTTTGATTTCTCATAACCCCCTCAATTTTTTTCAAGTCCCTAATTTTTTTTATAGTCGTATTCTGCACACTTGTTAAAAGTCAAACTATTAGAGATAATTCATCTTTATAGGCTATCGTTCTGACACTCCCCTTACAATTCATAATGAGTGGCAACTCCATTCCATGACATTACCAAGAATCCAACTTAATTTTTACGACAATTTTTTTTCGTACATTGATTATATAGTGTCTCGTAAAAGTCAGACAGACTATTTTCCACCGAATATATAGATATTCATACAAGAAGAAAAAAAGCGCAAGCACACTTACTATACGTTCGAATGTGAAGATTGAACAACACTTGGGACTTTGCATATACAAATACTGATATACAGATACATGTGCACTGTCTAAAAACATTCATAAACAATTCCAACTTTTGACCGTTTTTTATGAGAGTGCAGACATGACGACATGCATATACGATATACATTTGTATAGGACATAGATCATCGCATTATTGCATCCCATCAATACCAGTTGAAATGGCTATTTACCTAGTTAAGTTTGTAAAAAGAGAGTAGATATCTATCAGACAAATCATATAGAAGACTAGTGACAACATCCATTAAAATTCACTGTATACAGAATACAGATACAGGGACTGCTGTGGGGATGATGTTTCCCATAAGACAACGGCCAATCTGTCTCATGCTCATTTCATTAAATTAAGCCTAGAATTAGTTCTCGTTCTCTCTCTCTCTCTCTCTCTCTCTCTCTCTATGTATACAGATATGATGGTGCTTTGTGTGTGTCTGTGTCACCGAGACGATAAGCAGTATAAATGGGATCTCATAATAATCTTCAATCATAAAAGCTTTAACCAACCTCATCATTAATGCATAATGCATGTGTGTGTGTTGTCAAGTTGTAATGTGATATAAATCTGTATGCAGCAGGGTAGATTGTAATTAATCTTGAAACGGTCATCCCCACTTTTCTTCGCCCGCGTACTCAAACTCAAACTCAAACTCATCCACCTACATACATTTCATTATTAACTATTATATTATACAGTAACAAGTACCTACTTAATTTATTACACTAGTCTATCTATATAGTCTACACCAAATTCGATTAAATATTGAGCAATGGTTACTGATGAGGATGAGACTGGCTGACTGAGGTGAGTGAGGCCCGAATCAACATTGGTTACATTTTAAAGTGCACGGAACTAACCTTACACCAACCACCACTCCATTTAATTTAATGATTTACTATTTGTTTTAATATCAAAGAACAATCACACTTTTTTTCGTGAGCACTGAATTGAAAAATACAAATCATGAAAATATAGTTTTCATGTGAGCTTTTTTCTTCTTCAAATTGCTACACTCAAACAAAAGTAAAAAAAAATAAATAATGAGTACATATTTGTATGTATTCCATATAGTAAATCATATTTTCAGATTGTTCCGGTATAGAAATATCAATATTGAAACAATAAGACAAATGTCATAAACTATACATTTCTGCCTCGAGTTAGCTCGGCACACAAACCTCATCGAGTGCTCTCAAGTCCAAACGCATCTGTAGTTTAGAAAAAAAGGGACAGATATGTCTTTGAGTCTTTTTTCTTTGTTCTTTCTGGAGAGTTTCCGTATTGAGAATCGCAAATCCCAAAGGCGTTCAAACTCTGCACGTAAAAAGCATGAATGGAATTGAAAACAGACAAGGATTTGTACACAATTAATAGGATAGGATACAGATAATAGAAGTTGAGGAATTAGCAAGCAACAACGTGCTTCATATTTTGATGTGTCACTCTCATTGTGGGGACAAAGCAGTTCCGTTATTGTACAGGGAAAAGCGGCGGGTGACAAGTTGATAGGATAATAAGTAAGTAGTAAAAGACAAGGATCGGAAATGGCACACTGATCACTCACTCTCCCGTGAATTTTACTCTCCTAAATTCACTCCTTTGGTTCTCTCTCTCTCTCTCTCTGTAAGCAACAAAATGTGATCATTTCCCGTCGCGACTCCTTTAGTTCTGTACATTCTCAAGACGCAATGTGAGTAATATTACTATATGCAGTTTGGAAGGAGATTAAATTGTACATAAAAAAAATACGCTTACTTCTGACTCTTTTGAAAAAGAAAAAGGAAATGGTAAAAGTGTTAACAAAAAAAATGGTGTATCCTATGTATATGGAGAGATGAAGAGACTACAACCAGAACCAACACATGTACTAGAATATGCTCAAAATTATTTATTTGTGTATACACAAGTTTGTTTTGATGAGTGGAAATTCCGCTGGGCTGTGAATTCATATGATTTAAAATATATACACTTGTACATCCATCCCATCATTTCATACAATACAAATACAAATACAAATACATACCCAACACACACACACACAAACACAAACACACAGTTGAATTGATAGTTTCTTGTTGTATGTAGGTACTAAACACGCAAAAAAAGCGTCTGCTACTTACTTTTTAAACATTTCTACCACACACAATCTTTCTCTCTCTTTCTCTATCTCTCTATTTATCATATACACACGCTTAATAGAACACTAATGGATAATGGACCTACAACCTACACATGATTAACATGATTAGGAAAAAAATAGTAGGGGAAAAGTGTGTACTTATTTACTATTTTCTGTAATCTACACTTACATACACATTACACATGTATACACACATTACACACATTACACACACACACTTCTCTGCCTCTGTGTAAACACTATAAACACTGTAAGCTCTTGTGTTGGTGTGTAACCTTACACGCAGTTACATTGTTCCACACACATGAGACTCCAAACAGAGACGTACGTATACGTAGAAAAAAACATGAGCACTAAGTTGATGTTGGTTTAAAAAATATTGCAGTTGTGAGTTATTACTTTTAGTCTTGAAATAAGGAAATATAATATATTAGTGTGAAATAAAACCAAGAAAAGGACGTTACATAGTGAGACTTGATGACTGTTTCACAGTGAAAATTACTACAAGAGTTTACACACACAAACACATACACACACACATAGACACACACAGACACATGTAGACATGTGAGCAAAGAATTTCGTACGTACAGTATAGATAGGATTGTGTGTGTGTGTGTGTATGAGAACGTCAAGTGTTTATGGGTGTACATATTTGTATCCACTAAGAGAGACCTGACTTCTACCACAACGGGCACGACCAAGCAAGCAACCAACCAACGAACCAACCGACAACAGAGTATGAAATGAAGGCAAGACGCAAACATGCTCACTTTAGGGGCCAATATATTTATTGGAGATTTCCTGCAACTCATCTAGTCAGACTTAGTCGCTCCGTTCTGCAGCAACAAAACATTCAAAGGCGCACACGACAAACAGAAACAGAGAGAATCAACACCAAGAATAAGAACCCACACAAAGACATAATATAATACAAACACTCACACACATATACGATACATATACAGATACAGATATATATAAATATACACACACACTTACTTACACTCACACACATTTGCACACTCTCAACTTTAAGAGAAACTAAACGGCAGGCAGGCAGAGCCGAGGCACAGGGCAACGGGAGAGAAGAAGAAAAAGAAGAAGAAGAGGAGGAAAGGAGAGGAAGAAGAAGAAGAGTCCACAGACAGAGCCAGTTTGTCTTCATTCGTCGTAGACCGACGAAAACGATTCACATTTAAGTAGAAATAAAAAAACATAAAACGAGAGAAGCCCGCAGAGTGAGAGGGAGAAAAAGAAAGGAGTCGACTGTGTAAACTTGACTATCACACAGATTAACACATGAACTTTTGTATATAAAAAGAACGTACAAGGAATCTCCTCATAATTATATCTTCTACCATTTCTCTTGGTTCGCGTACTCCGTGTGTTTGTGTGTATTGGTGCTCCTGTTCAAAAAAAGAAAGAACGAAAGAAAAAGTCAAGTAGTCACACCACACGAAAGAACCCGGAAAAAAAAGGAAAAGACATCTGTGAAATCTCATCTCATGTACCTTTACGACTCAATCAAGTCAGATTCTTGTCGTCTTTGAATTGTCTCTTGAAGAGCAGTTCACACCCAGCAAACGACAAAAAGCATATAGAAAGAAGGAATAAAGACAAACCTCAACATAAATCAAAGTGATAAATACAAATATTAATATTGTTATATTATTATTATTAAAACTCCAGTAGTAAATGTTTTACTGCTGAATATTCAAATAGTCTTTTGGCTGGTCTATATAGGAGAAACAAAAATATAGAAGAAGAAGAAGAAGATAAGGGGAAAACGGCAAAAAACTCGGAGGAAAAGAAACTGTGAGAAATTTGTAATCAGTTGCTTTATTATTGAATTTGTGTGCGTGTATTTGTGTGTGGTGGAAAGGAAGAAATGAGTGGATTTTCTTGGATGAGATCAATTGGAGGGGGACTGTTAAGAGGATTTTGAAGTTATCGCTTATAGTGGAAGGAAGGAGGAGGATCGTTACGGCAAGTAATTAACACCTGGTGAAAATTATTGTATACTCATGTCTGTGTATATGTTTTGTGTCGCTCCAGGGGTTCGTGAACTCCAAGCCAGAGCTACACTCACAATCAGTCTCAACGTGTACTCCAACTAATACTCAAGTGTCAGGGTGCCCTTCCCTTATATTACTTACACCGGCTCAATAGTGAGTCAGAGAGAAGACGAACAAGAAGTAGAAGAAACGAAAAATGAATTCTCAAGTTAATTACCTACGGATTTCATAATTTGTTGTGTTGTTCTGTCTCTCTGCTTGATGGTGAGAATCGTCTTTTCGGGCAGACGTGCAAAGTGATCATCTTAACTATTCATTAACTACTCATCTCGTGTGTCAGTCGAGCAGATTACAAACTTGACTCAAACTCAACTCGGAACTTTTTTCCCCCCAAATCATTCTTTTCCTTCTATTTAAATTTAATAGAGTCTCATAAACATAAACACAAACAACCAAACAATCAACGACAGTCGTCTCTCGTCTCACTTGAAGAGAACAAAAGAAAACCAAAAAAAAATTCATGAAAAAACTTTATTCAAATTTTTCGTCAGATTAATTTAAATCGTTTCTTTTTCAAATTTGACTCTACATGGAACTTTATAGGCAAGAAGAAGAACAGCTGAGGGAGGTCATTTACAAATGATAGCCATCGTGATGACTGTGAGGAGGATGATGATCATGATGATGATAATAATAATAACGATGACGAGTATAAATAATAAACGTGTGTGAAGTGTTCACTGTGTTTTCTAAATACTAAAAAAAACAAGATGATACATTCTGTGATGATTTACTCAAATTAAATTAAATATTAAAATCGGAAATTAAAGCAAGAAGGAAAAGGAAGCGCCTGTATGTGTATGTATTGTATACAGACAGAGAAAGAGACAAAGAGGGAGGAAAAGAAAAATAGAGCTTTACTCACATTTTCCGGGAGAAGAGGGCAAAGGCAAAAAATGCAAATGGTAAAAAATTGCAACACACTCTCAAAGACACACAGCAGACAAAATGTTCGTGTCAACATTGAAATCGAAGACGAGTGTAACTGAAACTCATCAAATTCATTGTTCTTGTACTTGTACTTATACGGTTTGTCGTCCTCATCTCGTTCATTTTACAGACATTTTGTTTCACTCAACTTGAGCCCTCTTTCTCCATCTCTTTCCTTCCGTTCCGTTCCGTTCCGTTCTGTTCTATTCGTCGTCGTCTGGTGCTATAGTGAAATAAGCTTGTGAAAAAAAATATCCATCCAGACAAAATTACTTTAGCTGCTTTCTTTCCAGACAAAAACTAATCAAGCATTTAGCGACCGACGTATACGTACAAGGATTTCAGTTTTTTCTCAACGAGAACGTCACATTTCGTTCCAGAATCCCCCTATTTTGTCCCGTCGTTCAGATTCTTCCCCATTTCCACTTCTTGGCTCACTGTTCAACGCTCAAGAGATTTTTGGTGTGTGTTTGTGTGTGTTCTTGTGTTCTGTTCTGTTCTGTTGTGCTCTGCTGGTTGTTGTGTCTGAGTCTACACATTCTGCCATATCAAAAGTATAAAGTACAACTTTTTGGTGTCGTCTCTTGTTTCTGGTCCTGGCCTTTGTTACTTCTTTAGTAGGTAAGACAAAACATTGTATCTATTATTATTATAGGTATTATAAGGATGATGCTCATGATCATGATGAAACCACATAAGATATGAGAGAAAAGTCTCTTTGATGAAATTGAAAAGTTATTTGCCCCGTATATTTTTTCCATGACACTTCAATATCCCTACAGATATATCTTGTACTGCGGTTTTCATTTTGATTTGGACAACTTAATCCTTTCTTTTCTATGTATTATTATTCCCCTGCATTTAAATCATGTCAATTTATCAAATGGGAAATTCATCTGTTCATCTTTCATACCAAAATCCAGACTTTCACCATCCGCATGGCAGAGGGTAGTTTTTTTGTTGTATATATAGATTCCATGTTCAAGTATCTCAACTTTGTTTTCCCTATTGATTTTTACCACGTGCATTTTGTCAAATACTTATGTACACTTGTCAAGTGAAACTGCAAGTGAAAATTTTGGATTTCTGTAGAGGACGTGAAAATGTCAAAAATTGAACCGATGGAGCTGATTGAGAATCCGTTGGCGAATGAAGATGCCATTTTGACTGGTCCAACAATCGAGATCTTGCCAAAAAAAAAGAAACGACACTCGGCGAATCCTCCATTGATGGAAAACAGTAGTTTTTCACCCATCAACGAAGGCTCCCCTTTACATCAGTCCCAGTCTCATCATCTCCTTGGTGCCGGACACAATCGAAGTACTCTTTTTTTTTAAATGCTCATTTCGTACATTAAATTATAATACCCTCGGTCATTTGTTTAGTCAAGTTTAGAGATATTTATTTGTTTGTTTATTGTTTTACATTATTTTGATTTGAATTGCCGACAGTAAGGATTTAAATGAAACACAAAAACGAATTCTACGTTTTGTGTTCTTTCCTCATATTTCATAATAATAATTTTGGAGAAAAATGTCTCATTATTAAAATTTAAAATTGTCGTTTGAACTATAGTATGAGAGACATAAGAAAAGGGGTAAGTTTTGTTTGAGTAGAATGATAATGCCGAATAGGAATTAGGAATTAGATGAGCAAGTTTTTGAAACAAAAGTGTATTTACTAAATAAGAATAGTTAAGCTTTTAAGAAAGTTGAATGAGACGTGTGTATAAATCCATCGTGTATATGTGTAATGTAATGTGTATTGTGTATTGTGTATTTTGTATGATAATAATAATAATATGTAACGGAGAGAGTTGATGAAGTTGAATGTGATGTTGAAGGTAGTGGCTCGTCGTCGTCCTCGGTGAAAATAGTTGACGGGACAAGGAATCGACATTCCAGTGGATGTCTCCCTACAGATCCCCTCCTAAGCTCTTTTAATACAACAACAACGACGACTCATAGTCAATTACCTTTGAAGCCGAAAACTCTCCAGACAAGATTAGAAGATGATGGATACCCCTCATCCTTCCCGTCGAAGAACTCTGAGGGTAAGGACAAGGAAAACCAACAGCCAACTTACAGGAGCCAAAGAGAGAGAGAGAGAGAGAGAGAGAGAGAGAGAGAGAGAGAGAGAGAGAGAGAGAGAGAGAGGAAGAAAACTTAATGAGAGTTAATCTTTTCACAACTTGTTCCTCTTAGTCTCTAATTAATGATCCTAAGCTCATCTCAGCACTTCCTTCGTCTTCTTTTTCCTCCTTTTCCTTTTCCCTTCTCAAGTCCATGCATGAATACATACATATATTGTATCAAACACTAACTCTCACACATTTAATATTATACATGGAAATTTATCGACAGTCGACACAGGTCATTTCTCTTTCCCTTTTCCTTCAGATTATTGTCATTTTAATTCAACCTCGTCCATTTCTTAACGATTCACCGAAATCCCCTTCCCCTGTCCCCACCTCCTCCTCCTCCTCCCCCCAATCAAATGTCAAATACAAGAATCTTCCTCAAAATAAATCCCAAATTCCAAATTCCATTTCAACTTCTTCTCAAAACCTCGAAATGCCTTCCTTTACCAGGTAATGACACACAAATAGTTTTCTCAAAACTCCTTCGTTACACGTCACTAATTGTAAATGTTGATGATGTTGAGTAGAAGGAAGTTCTTGCATAGTATAATATAATCATATTGCATACAAAACTATACTAAGTATACATATATATTTTGCATTCAAAAGTTGATGGTATAAAAAAAAGAAAAAAAAAAAAGACAACATGAAGAGGAAAAAGAAGGGCGGTGATGTTGAGTTACATGTTGATGATAATTCGATTATCAGGCATACATGAGAAAGGGGAGAAAGGAATAGGAATATAGTAATTGCCTAATAGCATTATATAAAACATGAGGATATTTATTTACATTAGGATATTATTATGATGATGATGATAACTACTTGGTGATGATCTCTTTCCCTTTCTCTCATGTACAATATGTATAGCATCAATATGTACGTGTGTATGTGTGTGTGATAGTTTCTGTCTTCTGTTGGTGTGTGTGAAAAGTATTAATGACTTCCAGATTGCTATATACTTACTTGTACTTACTACAATAAATACTCACTCACTCACTCACTCACTCGCCAGACAGACATAGAACTGTCAAATGGTTAAACCAAACGAAAATAGATGGGCTGACGTCTATTAGAGATGGAAAAATTAAAAAATTGTATCTAAATTCAAATTATCTGCATGCGGTGGTATCGTTAATCGTATGGGAGAAAAGAATGAGTACAAACAAGCTCTGAGTTACCTACAGAATCTCTTCACTTGTTGGTTTTGTGTGTGTGTGTCTAGCTGTCTCTACTTTTATCGTAAACAAAGATGCGCTCCAATATGCAATCTTGTTCAATATAAGGTTACAAATATAGGAAGTATGAAAAGGTAAAACAAGGAAAAACTATTACTTTTTTTGTATGTATACATGAAGCAAGTTTGTAGTTTGTATAGGGACGATGGATGATGCAAGAAAGATGGGTTGGACATGGATGGCGATGATCATATTTATTAGGAGGCCGTTTTACTGATAGTGTCAGCAATGTATACATAGCAGCTAGGGTTATTGAAACCCAATTTTTTCATTTTGACTTTGACGAAATCAACGAGATGAGATTATATAGAGGAAGAGGAGCAATTCCCTGTATGTGTGACGACCGTGAAATTGTGACAAGTGGCAGAGAAGGCAAATGCAAAGGCAAACGCTCATCATAAATAAATAAAGAAAGACACATTTCTCGCATTCTATGGCTAATTTGGAGTTCTCTATTCCGGTTAACTTTTAAGGGTTACGAGAGCCAACTCAAACTATATGGAGATACAAACTAACTATAGGTATGTACTTGTACGATATATGCGCCCATTTTCACTCAATGCTCAAAGCCAAAATTCACAAGTAATTTGAACAAGACGGCAACGAAGACGATCATCACATTGACTGAGAGTTTAAAAAAAAAAAAAGAGTGAAAAAGCTCAGTCGTGTAACACTTTGAGTATTTTTCGCACCTTTTTTTCATTTTTCTCAAGGATTTTCAAAGTAAATAAATAATATCCGTAGTGAACAAGGCAGAGAGTTTCCATTTTTTTAAGAGTCAGTTGAATGGCCAGAAATGTAGAGAGAGAGAAAGGGAGGTATGTTTTTTCCCTTAAGGGGTATATTCACTTCGCTGCGTGAAAAACTTCAAAAAATCCGTGTGGCCAATCCTGGGGCAGGAAAAATAT
>JAIUND010003252.1:0-16849 GCA_034699125.1 Gisinianus flammeolus
CATTTCAAATACATTGAGTGGGAGGAGCTACGAAGGAGAGAGAAAGGCTCAATTATTTTTAATCCGACAGTATATTTGATTTTGATTACGCATCATAATTTTGGCAGGCATTTCACTTTATTTTAATTTTAATGTACATCAAAACGATATAAAATTCCTCACTTCCTCTCTGTTGTCTTCTCTTTTGATGTGCCGCTTTCAAGGTGAATACTTAAGTATATCTTTTACTTTGAGGGGTGGATATTAAAATCTCTATATTTTCAAGTTCCAAAGTAAGCAAGACGACTACGTCATTTTCCCTTGTAAGCTTTACACTTAAATAATCCTCTGTTTATTTTTCGAGTTCGTTTAACAAAACCATCAGAATCAATTACATATCAAAATTCTATTATGTAACAGATAACACATGAGAGGACTTTTGATTGGGATTTCCATAAGAATTCCTCATTCCTCATACGCACAGTTCTTTTGAGGAACGAGAGAGAGAGAGAGAGCAAAAAAAAAGAAGAAAAATGCCGACCCAAAGGAAAATTGGGGGTTTTCTACTTGCGGGAGGTTTGATTTCCCTCCTCGCCGTTCTCCTACTGTTTCTCGTAGCCCTTCCAAACTACATTGACTCTCAAATTGTCAAAGTACGCGCAAACGCAAATCATTAAGGCATATGTTTTTGGATTTTCGACCCCCTTTTCCATTAATCATCCCTTGAATTTGTTTCTTCATGCTTCATATATACATATCGTCTGTTAAGTTCACAAACGAACTATAAGGATTTTCCTTAATTTGCGGAAATGCTCCGACTGGGTCCGTCTTTGTGGGTAAAATTGTGAAAAAATTCAGGGTGACAGAAAAGGTCATGGCCGACAATAATGTCTCAGCGACCCACAGCTCCATCTTGAGCCATTTGACCTTTGGAGCAGGTCAACGAAATTAAGGAAAATAATTATAATTATAGTTCGTTTGTGAACTTAACAGACGATATATACATTGTACTTTCTTGTGTGACTGTGATTCTATATCTAATTGTATATATAGACGATTCAGTTGAAGGAAGGGAGTGAAGCATTCAAGAAATGGTTGGACGTCCCCATCCCAATTTATCTCTCCTTCTACATTTTTCACATTCTGAATCCCCGTGCAATGGAGGACGAGGAATTCTATCGAGTTCAAGAGATGGGTCCGTACGTGTACGAGTAAGTGAAACTTTCAAGTCTTCTACCGATATTTGCTCAAGGCATGTGGAATGTATACTGTCCATTCGGATAAAAAAATGATTTTTTCCCTTTTTTTTTGGATTAAACGGAGCGACGATGTGATGCCCTTGGAATTTGAAAGCGAACCCAAAAGGAAAAACGCTTTTTCTCTTCCCGCTTCCAAATTCCAAGGACATCACATCGTCGCCCGCGTCAACTCCAAATTAGGTAAAAAATCAATATTATCCGAATGGACAGTATATATCGTATATTCTTAATAAGTTTGGATTCTGTGTACCACACACAGGGAGAAACGACGAAAGGAAGTCCTCAGCTTAAACGAGACGGAAGGAACGATCACTTACAAGGAGTTTATCTCTTTTTATTTCCGGGAGGACTTGTCCCAAGGTCACTCCGACGAAGACGTCCTCAACATCATGAACATCCCTTTTATTGTACGTATCGTATTTATATAACGCTGTTTTGTTTGTTTCCGCGCCATTGTTGTTGTTTTTTTTTAATCACAATCATTTTCATTTAGAGCGTCGCAAGCAATCTAAAGCGAGCCGGAAGTGGAACATATCTCATCGACTATTTGGCATTCCATGGAGAAACATTTGTCGTGGAAGGCGTGAAAGTTCGGGAATTTATCTTTGATGGCTACGACACTTCCGTCTACGATCCCTTTTTTTTAATGAGCCCGACAGGGATCCCTAGGGAATTTTAAAATGGAACTTGTGGTTTTTATAAAGGCGTGAGTTATAAGTCAAAATCCACACATCTTGGCCTGGGTTTTTGTTGAAGGAGCGAAAAACTTTTCTTTCAGTATATAAAAAACATTATGTGTGCATGTGTGATGATGTGATTTTTGTTTTGGTGGATTTTTTTTTTTTGGAATATACAGGGGATTGGGACGAGTACGGGCGTGTACAAGATCAAAAGTGGGCTGGATGACTATCGAGATTACGGGGATATTGTGAGTTTTAATGGTGAAGACACAGTGAATTGGTGGTCTGAAGCATCCTGCAATCAAATCAATGGCTCTGATGGAACACTTTTCCCACCTTTCGTCAGTTTTTCTTCTTGTTTCACATATCGTCTGTTAAGTTCACAAACGAACTATAACGATTTTCCTTAATTTGTAGAAATGCGACTACTGCGTCCGTCTTTTTGGGTAAAATTGTGAAAAAATTCAGGGTGACAGAAAAGGTCATGGCAGACAATAATGTCGAAGGACCCACAGCTCCATCTTGAGCCCTTTGACCTTTGCGAGCAGGTCAACGAAATTAAGGAAAATAATTATAGTTCGTTTGTGAACTTAACAGACGATATATTTATAATTTTTCACCTTATTGTTAGTCTTATGGAATATTTTCATTGTTTTGTATTTGGTTTTTATTATTATGATTATTATTATTATGACGTGTCGGACAGGTCACAAAAGATCGACTTCTGTACATGTTCAATGCGGAACTTTGCCGTTCTGGCCATCTCGCGTTCAGTAATGAAATGAATTACAAAGGGATCCCAGGCTTCCGTTTTACCTTCCCTGACGATCAGATCCGCATCGACAAATGTTACTGTCCAAATCATAGTGATGGCAGTCCAAGTCAATGTGACGATGCCTTTAATCGTTTGTCCCCTTGCAAAGGCGGTATTGTACAATTTATTGAGCTTTATCTATAAATCTCGAATCAATTAGATTGAAATTACATATGAACTTGTGGATAAGAAAACCCGCCGACTACGACTATCTATAGAAGTCGAGACATTCGAGTTTAAATGTCGAGCACAATTTAACAGCGACTCGCGCGCGTATGATAAGCTCCGTTTGAATGAAACGGTTTCATTGAATTTCAGAGATTTCCTTGAACTCTGCCTTCATTATACAATTTTGAGTGAGTCCTCTAGCGGCCATTTCATAAATATCCGTTTCCACTTTGCCCACTCACTCCTCCGGAAAATCTGTTTAATTAAAACTTAATTAAAATTAAATATTTGCAATTTTTTTACAAAAATTTCTTACTTTTCCTACAAAATATAGCCCATGTTTTTCTGCACATATTCATATGCAAAAAAGTGAAAAGTGGTATGCGGCGGGTTTTCTTATCCACAACTTCATAAATATATGAATATTGAATGTTCTCATGTGTTTTTTTAAAAATGTAATTCACACACAGGGGCGCCGATTGTACAATCACACCCTCACTTTTTGCATGGGGACCCTTTGTTTGCGAAACGCGTGCCCGGAGTACAATCAAATTTGAGCATGCATGAACTGTTCCTTGAGCTGGAGCCTGTAAGAGATTTTGAATAGCATAATTATATATATAGCAGGGGTTTCCCCTATATTTTCTTCCAATTTTTGAATTGTTTCTTAATTTTGTCCTTTGTAAAAAAAAAGAGGACTGGGATGACATTGAGGGCAAAAAAGAGGATACAATTGAATATCGAAATTGAGCCCATGAGCGGAGTTACTCATTTTGAATCAGTTCCAAAGCCCAGCTATGTTGTACGCCCAAACATTTTTAATTATTTTGTAAAGCGTGAAATTGTATAGTTTTTTGTTTTCCCTTTCCTTTGCTGCTTATTATTCTTTTTATTCTTTTTATTACTTTTATTATTGTTATTATTATTATTAAAATTATTTTCTCGTTCTTTTACTGATGTATATTTATAGGTTCCGATATTTTGAGTGGTCGAAGTAAGTCATAATAACATAACAGAAATTGTTCTATTTAAATGTAAATACACACTCTTTTTTTCGACCTATATGTTTTTGATTGATGCGGGGTGAAAGGAAGGCGAGCTGGATGAGGAAACTGTTCAGGAATTTAAGGACAACCTGATGAGACCTTTAGAGCAACTTCAAATAGTCCAGTGGGTCCTCGTTGGGATCTGTATCCTGGTCACACTCATCGGTTTGACCCTCGTCTGCATCGATTCTAAGACACGACCTACAACAACAACAACGACGCCAAAGGAATCGATGAGGGAAGTGCTTGAGGAAATCGGGGAAAACTCAACGTTCTTGCCCAAACCAAGTCTGTCTACGTCATAATTCAAAGTATATATACTGTCCATTCCTATAAAAATAATTTTTTACTTTTTTGACTTTTTTTGGAGTTGGCGCGAGCGACGATGTGATGTCCTTGGGATTTGGAAGCGAAAAAGCTTTTTACCTTGGTTTCGCTTCCAAAACCCAAGGACATCACATCCTCGCCCGCGCGCCAACTCCAAAAAAAGTCAAAAAAAATCATTTTTATATGAATGGACAGTATGTTTCGGGCGCTTTGGTATGGATGAAAAAATGTACTGTTGTTTAACAACGAAAATGCATACTAAATAGTTATTACTCTTTTACATATGCACTCGAAACGCCAAAATTTAAAAAAAAAAACAACAACACTTTTAGTTGGCATTGAAAACTCAATATTTTCTGAAACGAAATGAAATGGCCACCTACATTTAATTGGTGAATTTTTGTACTAAAAACATATACGTAAAGAAATGTTTTTGAAAATATTGGAGGTTCAAAATTATTAAACGCATTTATGGTAATTTAAACTGCTGTGCCTCTTTATGTGTGAAAGTGTGAACTGGGGAAATACTGTTAAACTTGGTATTTTAATTGAGAAGTATCTGTGTCCATTTTTATGCACCTAATTTGATGCACTTTATTTAAGGAATATAAATAACAAAGAATGATTAAATAGATGAATATAAAATACTTTTGCATTTATCATTTCATAACATAAGGATTTACATTGGCATCGTTTCTTTTATTCTTGGGAAATTGAACTTTTACTTTTATATAGACATTCGATTCTAATTTTGCGTCGGCAGCACCACGAAAGATAAGATAAGAAAACTACCTCAAACGGTTCATTTCCTGCAGGTGTCCACATGATTAATTCCAATGACGGCTTGCGGAGTTGTGTTTAAACATTTTCCGTAGAAATGTACATATTGGCAAACGTTTGCGATAAGATAAAAAAAAACCAAATGGATCGTGACTAAATAAATATAGCATAAACGTTGAGTGAAGATTTGTATTTTGAATTGATTGTGAAAAGCGAAATTGGAGATTAACACATTCAGCCAGTGACTAATTTTTAGTGCTTACTCACCAAACAAAACGCGACAGATTCCCACGCAATAGAAATAGATCATTTTGTAGAAATAGATCGGATTTGAATACCCAAAATTGCATTCTTTTTAATGGCATCCTCGCCGTCTGCTGGTTCTGGTATGGAGGCCGTTGTGAAGTCTCCTGATGCCGCTGCTACTGCTGCTACGGAATTAAAATCCGATATGGATTTGGCTCTGTCGGAATTTGTCGAGAAAATCCACGGCGACGTGGCAACTTCTGTCCTGAGTCACTCCGTCTCCAATCGTATGAACAAGGTCTACGAAAAGCATTTCAAAATGCTGAAGTATTGGGAACAACTGCCAGGGACTCTGAATAACCAAGATCTTTTCCCCATATTCGATGAGCTGTATCAAATTGAATTGAAGGGCTTTTGCACTTGGGCCCTCAAATGTTTGGACCTTTTTTGTCAATCAAAAATGTTCAGTCGCATGGGCAGGAATACGTTTTTGAAGATCCTTAGTACTCGTGGGGCACCCGAAGTGAGTTTTTGTTTCAAGTATGCTCTATAAAGTATTTAAGAAATGAGTAATATTGTTTTGGAGGATTGTCCTTAACAGTTTCTTTGGATGTGATTTTTTTGCTTTCTCCCGCAGGATTTGTGTAACAGGATTTTGGAAAGGGTTCGAACGTACGATGGAAATAATTGGGCTGAAGTTCAGGAACAATTCATTCTACATTTCAATAATGATGTCAATCATCGAGAGAAGCGGAGACGGTTGGGAGACGGTTGGGAGACGGAGACGAAGGATTTTCCATATGATTTTCTATGCACAGAGTTCATTCGAAGAATGACGTCACAAATGATGACACCATCAGCATCAGGGAAACAAGTAGCAGCATTATGGGAGTCCCTGAATAATATTGTTCAAGTGAGACTTTTTATTTTTTACCCAGTGTGTTACCATTCATATCATGTCGGAGCCTGAAAGTATTGTTATTGTTGGTTGATTGGTTCAGACAAAATGCACTCAGAGGGAAATTGATACATGCTTTTTTTGTTTTTGTAAATTTTTTTATGCAAAAGTTTCTTTCCGGTCACGTCTTTTTTAATAGACTAATTGTAAAATTAAAAAGTGTTTTCCTGTCATGAAATTTAAGGGATCCAGTGGCGATGGAACTTTTGTGACGAAATTGACAGGAGCGGAGGGCTCAAAACTCCTGGTCGCCGGCTTATTACATTTGAGAAACCATCCAAAAGCTTTAAATGACTTTTACTACGTGTTTTGTAAAAAAAAACTTCAAATCATTACTTAATGATTTTTTAATTGGCTCTACCGTTACGGTTTTAATGAGCAGACTGTTTGAATAAATGCATTTTTGTGATTTATATATAGACATTTTGCGAATGATTTTTCAAAGTGGAAATTCTCATTGTGCCGACCGACTTTTGACTAATTTGGATTTCCTTGAGGAAGTCATAACATTTATACAGGCCATGATCATAGATCGAGAAAAATTTGGATCCAAGGTAAACAAAAAAACGTTTCTTGTCGGGAATCTTGGAAATATACGTAGAAATGTGTAAATGTCAATGGGAGATTTAAGTCTGTTTTTTTCTATAGTTAAACAAACCGTATAATTCAGTCTCTAATGTGAAATCCTTTTTTTGTTTCCAGTCGGACTGGTTTTATTGTTTTGAGAGATTTGCCGGTGTTTATCATTTTATGACTATAAAAATTGTATTAGCCAAAACAAAATATTGCAAAATAATAATTTTTTTTTTGGTATAAATATGACGTTTTTCCTTTCAGTTCTTCTCCGAGCCATGACCAACAACACAAAATTCCTGAGGATTTTAATCGACTTGGATTTCCTCAATCTCATCCAGAGGGAATGGAAGATTCTTGGAGAAGATGAGGATCATGTTCCGGATCCGGAGATAGTCAGTGAAAAAACAGTTTAAAACCAATCTTTTCCGCCTGCACATATGAAATGGACTGTAATTTGACTTGACGCAATAGCAACCACAATTATAACGCTATAACAAAAATTTCGTATTTTTGTTTGTCCTTCTTTGTTTTTCATCACATACGAGTATAGGAATCCAAAACTGAATGCAGAGTCTATTTGCTGGCGTTAGTATTGTCAATTGCATGGAAAGTGAATGACCGGGAATTCACAGAGACTCACATCCACCTGTTTGGAGAGGAAATTCAAAAATTTCAAAGAATTTATCCATCGAATTTCAAATATTTTTCAAGATGGCATTGTGATGGGTGAGCATATATATGATAATTATACATTACATTCATCCTGTTTTTTTTCGGCCTCTTCAGTTTCATACAAATTCTTAAAAAAAGTCATGACATGTTTGTTTTGGTTTTTCATTATTCATATTTTCAGTTTTATCAGGGATATTCAAGGATTTCTGAAGCAAATTGAACAATGGAAAAATCCGTCTCCACCAATTCAAGATGGGATAATTTTGGCACAGAAACTATTACGAAAGTTTGTTTCTTAAATAAAATCAGTGCGAACCTTTTTCGTGGGGCAACGAATATAATGATTCAATGCATTTTGTTCCTTTTGAATATAGTTTACTCTACACACACAAAGAGATAAATAAATATTTGGTTTGATTCCATTCAATGCAATCAAATCCTTTGATGCTCTTACTGTTTTGTTTCAGTTAATCAACCAGTTTTATTTAAATTGAATTTTAATTTTATTACATATCATGGAATTTCCCAAACAAAAAAGACATCAAATTCTAATTAACTATTAGAGTTTTATGGCCGTGTGGATGATTAGAAATTGAAAACGGCGTCGAAATGGAGCAAAATAATTTTTATTTCCCTCACATTTTCTTATATACGTTCCATGGCTTAATGCATTGCAAAGTTGTGCGATGTCCGGGCATCCGAAATGGATGCCCGATGCCCGGACATTGCCCAGGCATTCCCGGGCATGCCTGGACATTCGTGGTTTTAATGTTAAGGGGTAGTAAAAATATTTTTTCCAATACAAAATCAAAACTTTTTATCGAAATTTAAACACAATTTTTTGTTTTGATTTCCCCTTGACAAAACGTAAATTTTTTTGAAATAAGCAGCATTTGAGACAAGCTTTTCTTCTAAAAGAAATCATAGCTTAAAGGTCTTGAGACTTGAACATGGCTAATGTGGAAAAAAGACACAAATAAATCGCAGCTGTGTGCACACACTTTGATTCACGCACATGCTTTCAAAGTCATAACTCATATGTGAAGTATGTGAACGGAATTAGTTGGAGTTATTTATTCTGAGAATACCAAATTAAATTTATAAGACATGGAAAGAAATATATTATTGTTTATCAACCTTTTCTTTGTCTCGTTTCATCGGACGACAGCAGTCCTTATCGCATTTTTATCTTTTCTGAGAAAGGCTAAAAACTTTAAGCCGCAGAGGAAATGATGGAATTTTTCATTCTTTCTGTCAATAAAGGGAATACTAACATTTGATGCCCAGGCAATGTCCGGGCAGTCCCACGGACATGCCCGTCAGTGTCCGTGCCTGCCCACAACGTGGACATTGCCCGGGCATTCCCGGGAATGCCAGGACATGCCCATTTTGGGAATGCCTGGACATGCCCATTTTGGGAATGCCTGGACATGCCCATTTTGGGAATGCCAGGACATGCCCATTTTGGGAATGCCTGGACATGCCCATTTTGGGAATGCCTGGACATGCCCATTTTGGGAATGCCTGGACATGCCCATTTTGGGAATGCCCGTCGCACAACCCTGATGCATTGATTGAGCTTTGGACGTTTGTGGACTTGCAAGTATAGTTGCAAGCCTCACTTTGATGCCGCCTTCATTTCCCCATGGAACGTCACAATGTTGTTCCAGAAAATTAGTACAACGTACAAGAAAGTGAATTAAATTATTGGAGCGCTCCCAAAATGAGCAAAACGTAGTTGATGACTTCGTCGACGACTTCTCTGGATGTGTCCAGCGTCACGTGACCATATTTTGCATAGAAACATATTTTGCACTTACATCGTTCGGAGAGCTTTGAGCTCTTTTTTCTCGGGTAAATTCCATTGGAGTCCCCTCAATTTCATCAGGCTCTCCAATACTTTCTGGGATTCAGTGTGAATGGCCGCGATTTCCGAATATATAACTAAAATCCCAACGAGTTTGGTATGCAAGAAACATGGGAAAATGATGTAAATGAACCAGGGCAACCTCTCAAACCCCAATAAAGTCCATTGGAAAGGCATTGGAAATGACCTGCGTCAAATACAAATATCTGTAGATTTTCAACAAGGGCAATTTTGATTTGGTTCTATCATTTGTCCGCGACTGAACATCAACTTGAAACCTTTAAACAGAGAGAAAACCAAAGGTTTTATTTTACCATGTGAAATTGAATTAATTACTATAATTTTTCTCGACAGGGAGAAAAAAAGTTTCCTCACTTGAGCTGGGAAATCCAGATTTTGAGGGAGTAAAGAATCGAGACCATGATGAAGATTTGAATGTTGCAGGGAACGATGCAGAAACAGACGATGTGCTGGAGAGGATTTGAGATTATTCCACAATTTAATGCGGAAGAGAGAAAATGTTGGACTCGACAAATGTGGAATTACGAATTCAGAATTCAAATTGAAGCCAAATTTCTCTGTTGTTGTTTTTGACATTTTTGGTATTAAATTCCACAATGGGCTGGTTGTACGGAAATGAAATGGAATGAGACCACAGCGGTAATTTTTAAATTTTAATGCAGTTTTTGGTAAATGTAAACTTCTGGGCAAAAATGTCTTCAAGTTCCACCGTCCACAAATGTGAAAAGGTCATGGAACGAATATATTCGAATATATTCGAATATATTCAACCTAATTGGAGAAACTCAAAAACAATATACTTATGACCCAAATACGATTCGGACATTTCTAATATTGAAATGGAAATTGCTCTGAATACTATATATTTAACAAAGTGTATTGTTCGGAATTATTTGCCGTTTTCAGGTAAATGCTTCAAATCAAAATTCGTAGAAGGGTGCAAGTCAAAAAGTTGGATTTGCATCCAATTTAATTCATATATATATATATGTATAGTGGTAAATGTCCACACACATATAAAAATTGTAATTTGACACGCCATTCATTTCTCAAAGAGAAGCGAATGGTCGTAAATTGTCCGATGGACATTAAAGTTGAACTCGTCGTGAACTCGTATTGCGATGCTGTCAATATCGGATTACCCTCTCTGCATATATTAGAATGTGAATGCAGAAAGGAATCCAAATATATACGTTTTTTCTCCACGTCCTTTGATGGAGAAATCCGCCATTTGAATACGGTAAATATAGGTGTGCAAATGGAAAAGCTCATTGTTGCACACAATTGTAAATACGTTTTGTGTGTCATGGAAAATGTCCATGTCCACACAAAACGTGAACTGAAAACGATTGTCCTCTCCATATGAACTCATATATGAACTGGGACAGGAAAATCTGTATCGGTTTCTCTCTTGCTCAACAATTGTGATGACGAGTGTGAGAGAGAGCGAGAGAATGAAAAATGTAAATGTGTAATGTTAATTTGCCTTGTCTTTTTGTCAATGCAAATGACATATCACGTATCTTACTTTGGTTCTCTGTTCGAATCAAAGTTGTGTGGGGATCTTCATCTATACACAAACACTTCAATACTGACTTTTCGACTTGATATTAGTCGAATCTTTTATTCTTCGTAATAAATACAATTTTATATTGAAAATTAAATACTTTGAAGCCTTTGAACATGCACAATTTCCGTCATTTCCACAGCGCCGCTTAATATTTGTCATTTGGGAATTGGTTTCAAAAGTGCAGGAAAAGGAGACTGTAAAATTTTGGACGGTCGGGGTGTCGGGGTTTGAGTTATGGAATGGAATTTCATGAAAGGAAAGCAACATCGTAAATTGTCACAGGTAAATTATATCAGTATCAGCGGACTTGAAATTGGAATGCTCAAAATCAAAAAAAATAAGACTGAGATTTGAAGTAAAATAGTTTTATTTAGATCCCTTTTTTATCCCTTTTACTGCACCATAGGGACAAAATACTTGCAAATTTCATTTGGACATCAGTTAATGTAATTTTTCATTTCGCAAATTGTCATTGGACTACATGATCTGTAGTTTTGAGCTCCCTGCAAAAGTGTCAATAATACACCAGGAAAATGATGTATGACGACGACACAACAGTAAATATAATTTATTAAATGACGCATTATCCAAAAATTTCCTCGATAATGAATCCAAATGACGGGAGATTAAATCCTCGATAGGTTAAACTGATTAAGTTGACATGAATGTTGAGCAAACTGTACATATTTCATGTTTGCGTAGGTTGATTTAAGGTGTAATTATATTTTCTAGGCCAATCATGACCTGAATTGCATTCAGTACTTTGACATTTCGCAATTGTGCCTTGAATTTCGTCCACGTCGTTTTCCTAATAATTAAATGTATACAGTTAATCCAAGCATTAAGCCCGCAATATAATATTCCCTATGCTCGATTCAAAATAATTGTCTGTTTGAACAGGATTAAGGTTAGAAAATGAGTTGACTCTGACCGAAATTATATCTTTTCTAAAATAATTGGGGCACAGTACGACGGACTTAATATGAAATCCGACAGACACGAAATGTCAGACAGGAATTTCTATCCGGGATTTATATATTAGTTGCTCAAAACTTTCCATTACAATAAAAATATCGTATTTTTAAGAAAGACAAACCCGAATTCTACACTGCTTGGGTAAAAATGCTGGATGCTGTCGATATTTCCGGTTTCTCGAGTGTTTTCCGGTTCACGCGCTTTTGGAAAGTGCTTCCATTTACTTGGGACACCCGAAAAAGGCGGTTGAGTCCGGATTTCCCCAAAGGAACACTCGTGATTTGGTATGCCCTCATCGTTCTCTCGTGGTTCAATGCAGCTCATGGCTTCATCACGTTCCTCTGGCGGTTGTCCAAGGCATCTCTGACAGAAAAGTCCTCCACGGACTTTGGCTTGCATCTCATTTTGTCTGCAGCCTGCACCGTTTTCTCAATTTACCCCGTCACTGGGTTTCGGAAGCACCGGGAAATGGCGGACTGCTTCAATCAACTCCTCACCGTCAATCAAATCCTTTCACGTCAGTTCAATTGTTCATTTTATATTGCAATTGAATTAAATCCTAATGAAACTCTCAATGAAATTGTTTATCACGTGATTTTCCACAGCAATGGGTTTAAAGGCTGGTGGGAAAATGAAGACGACGAAGCCGATTCTACCCAAATTGATTCCATACTTGAAAAGCTGGTTGATCGCCAATGCTCTGAGCATGGTGGTGATTTTCTTTCTGAATCCGCTTTCTGCACGCTGTGTGTGGTTTCGGCTGGTTCCAAAACTGAAGGGTTTTGGTGTGCCGGAAAATGGATTCCTCATGCATTTCTTGACGGTGCTTTGGGCAGGATTTGAAGGCTGGATTTACCTCCAGTTCTTTGCCACTATCGTTCTCCATTGGTTCATTTTCTTCACCATCTACACCGTGAATGTCAACTACTGGCTCAACATCCTCCAGTACGTAAACAACTTTGTACAATTCAAAGTTTCCCGCATCCAAATAAAAATAATCTGAACTATCGTACTTTGGCTCCTTTTTTTGTCCATGCAGGGAAAATGCGGGGAAATCTGTTCTGGCTGGAGAATTAGAGGAATTCCATCGAACCTACAAAATCCTGGAAACCCTAATGCGATTATACAATGAATGTTTCGCGGACGTGGGCTGGCCACTTTTCATCATCTCGGATATCATTTTTCATGTCCTCTGCACTGTCGTCGTCATCAAATACCGATCCTCAATGGTCACGTTTGGACTTTGTTTCTTTTCCACATGGAGTGTACTGTATTTCCTCACCGAGTATTTCGTCTATCCTGTGAATGGGAAACTCTTTGACAATTCGTTGGAGCTTTGTCGACTCTGGAGGATTCGCATAGGGAATGGCAGTCGGAGTTTTGAAGCTCGTGTGGCTCAGAAACAATTCCGATCCCTCCGACCACTCTCCGTCAACGTGGGTGGTCTGTTCACCATCAAGAGGATCACGGCTTTGCTCATGTTTTACATTGTGTCCAATGTCTGCCTCAATTGTCTTCTCATTTGGTGAAATGTGGAATGTGTGTGTGGAGCCCCGAAAAAATCTTGTAGTCATTCGTATTTGTTAGTTGAGCATGTAGTAAATAATTAGTTCCCTGTTAAGGTGAGGGCCGTATAGCGTCAGAATTTGCAGTGAGGTCAAAGTCTCGTGTGTTTCTAGCATGGCAGGGCACTGATGAAACAATGTATTTGTGAAAACACTATAAAGAATTTGATTGAAAAAGATATTTTTGCTTTGTTTTTCTGGAGTAAGTAATTCACAATAGGTAAGTATAGAAAATAAATAAAACAAATTTTCAGTTAGGATTGCAACGCTGTCCTTGTTATTATCATTGATTTTTGTTTGGGGCGTTTGGGGCACAATTTTACTTCTGTAGGGTAAGCTTTGAGGTGCAGAAGAAATATAGAATCAAACGGCGTGGAAGTCTTGCAGTATAGTTTTCAAAACGGATGGACAGAAATGAAAAAAGTATAGTTTTGTTTTATTTTTTGTTTTATTTTTTGTTTTGACTTTAATGGTAAATGCCCATGATAACGATATATAGAAACGATTAAGCTTCCGAGTAGTTGGAAATTCGGAACATTGTTTTTGCTATTTGACATGAAGAAATCATTAAATTGCAATTTCCGATATTAAATTTCCTGTTGTAAACAAAAAATTAATTCGTGTATCGACGTTTCCCTAGTTTCTTTTTACAAACTCAGAGTTTGTTTATTTGTTTTGAGGATTTTTTTAAGTATTTAGTTTGACATGCACAAATCCCACATCCATCTGATGAAGTGAAATACAAGAATGCACATTTCCATATAGATTTATATACATCACGAAAAATTGGGTATGAAAACGCGAAATCATTCAGGCGTATTCGCAAGGGAAAGCTTTAGTTGATTCAAATCAAATTGCGTACCTAATCCGATTTTTTTTCATCCATAATTAAATTAATTATTTGTATATAGCAGGAAAAATGTGATGGGTTTGACCAGAAATCATTCACCACATCAAAAATCAAAGGAAAAGACGTAACTATTATAATAAAAAGATGATGTCGAGCTTTGAAAATTCTAGTGAAATTAATTGATCTTTTGAGAGAAAGACCGAGGAAATGTCAGACTATGGAAATCAACCAGAGGATTTTGGCTATGATGAACCGAATAAGAACAACGGTCGAGTGTATAAAAGTGCATCAGTTCCCGGCCGACGCTCTCACGCCAAAATCCACAAACGTCATGGCCAACGACAATCCAGTTACCCCCTCTCCACTCCTCCACAAAACATACATAATTTTAATGATATGTCTCCTCATCAAGAAGACCCAAATGCGCCGCCACTATTTGTTCAGATTTATGGCGAGCCAGATCCAGACTACCCCCAATTTTTACCGGCTGAGGAGGTGGAAAAGGGAGGCTGCTGCAATTGTTGCTGTCAAAAACGGAGCATTCGGAAAACTTTTATGATCAAAGCGGAATCGGATCTTGTATGCGCACGCATATGCTCCATATTTATTTATTATTTTTCACAACGCTATCACCATCATCATCAATGATTGAATATTTGCCTTTTTGATTTTCCCCCTCTTTTTTGGTAATGTATAGGTGGAGGCGATGGCACTCCAAGTCGTTTGGATCCTCGTCATTCTCCTAATTATCTACAAATACCCGCCGGCTCTCTTGAACTGGTTGCCCATGGACATTGGTAAATAAAAAATAATCTGATGTTCCTTGAGACATCCTTGAATCTTAGGAATTTTTGTGGGGTTTTTTTTTTCAAATGTTTGCAATTATTTGGACAGCGTTTTGGTCCGTTTATGGTGTAATGACGCTCTTCAGTTTTGTACTCGGTAAATACCAGCTCAAAAATTAAATATCTATGTCCAGCACATACGATTTTTTCTCTAAGGAATTAAAAGAATTTGAAAAGAAAATTCCTTTCCACAAACTTTTTTAGGGATATTTCTCTGCTGCGCTTCCAGAACGGTACGGATACACTGATAGACACGCTGATGAACGGTACCTTTTTTTATATGCACTGTATTTTTGGGGCGTGTGATGCTGATTTGCGGGATTTGACTTGAATTTTTTGATCTAAAGGAGTCTCGATGCACCATCGTCCTTCATATTTTGACGGCTCCACTCGTGTTCATGTGTCAAGTGGGTTTATTTGCCATCATGTGGGTGTCCTATGAAGTGTACTACTTGACTTTTCAATTCCTTTTCATTGGGTTCCATTACATTCACTCGGCGTGGACGTCCTACCGCCTCTACTACAAGTTGTATCATCGTGGTGTACATTGGGATGATCCCTTTCAGAGACCTCATCCGGACATGTTGTATCATACGGATAATGAGCTCACTGTTCTCACGCAAAATCAAGTCCGACCTGCTGCGGCTCCAGCTCCACGTCAGAATTCGTATTCGAATTCACATCACACCAGCAGATGAGAGGAATCATCGTCAATAAGAAAGATACCTTAAATCTTTTCTGTTTCTGTGTGTGTGTGTGTGAGCAAGACATTTTCGTGATTGAGAATTTCCGGGTTTATAGGTTTTGTGTACAATGTACAAGGATTTTTAAACTCAAATTTCTATATTGTTAATGTCCAATGACACGTTGGGAAATGTCAATAAATTTGTTCATGACAGCTACGAGTTTTGTTTATAGTGCAGGATGCTTTTAAATAACGCTCTCCCACGTTGGAGTTGCGAAATCCCATATATAATGCGAAACGGCGTCGAACTTCAGTAATTCATTTCCGGACAAATATTCGACCTTATGCTGTAGCATGTGAGTTTAGAAACGAAACTGTTCGCATCGGCGTCCGACAAAGTAAAATCACCGAGCGCTCCATTATGTAATTCTGTCTCATCTTAAAATGGTCACCTTGAAAGGCCGGAGTGAACGTGCCTATATAGAATACCTATATTTTGTCTTTTCTCTCTATATATATACTTAAAATGGAGTTTTCAAGTCCACACGTCGCCGACGCGTGTGGGCCACCTTGAGTTTTCAAGAGTTTCTCAAATTATGGCAGTCAGAAATTGGGGGTGAGTCTGAGTAGTTAATTTCAATATTATATTAATGGTGGTTGGCGGACTTGAGAGCTGATTGCTGATTTATCTTGTCCTTTCAGCGCAGAAACTAATATATAGGGTATACTCACGATTATTGTCCTTTTATTGAGATTATTCAGGCAGAAGAATTTGATATCTGTGTTCTGTGTGGATTTTACATTTTCTGCTAAAAGTAGAGGACCCGGGGGCAAAAATGGGCCACTGGCGTTTGTAAAAATTACGAGAAAACGGAAAATCGGACAAATATGGAGTAGGTGTCATTCGAAAGAGCATAACTAAACCATTATTTCGTTGATTTGGTTTTTTGGTCCAACTCAACTACA
>JAIUND010003253.1:0-16848 GCA_034699125.1 Gisinianus flammeolus
TACGGAAATCAAGGTGGTCGGAAGTTTGAAGCGTATTCTTCGCGCTTCCTTGAATAAACTAAAATGTAGATTTTGCGCGGATGGAGAGTATATAAGTAAATACAACGTACGTATATTCATTGCTCATAAATAGTACATACGGGAAGAGACTATTTTTTTTTTTATAATTTGACGGATTTAGGATTGACCAGACTGTAAATATAAAATATCTGAATGTAGATAGATTGTTTATATTCTGATTTTAGACTATAACATTTACGATCAACTGTTGGATTCTGATTTTAAGCATCTAAGAGGAGTTTGATCGGGTAGGTTTTTGTGATCGTTATAGCTCCAGCTCATTTTTGCACGGATAAACTGCGGTGCATGGATTTTCATTCGTTCTTTTTTTTAACTTTTTGCCTCATTCATTCATTCATCCTCATCCTCATCGCTCCTGAGAGAAATCAAAATCCATTATCAGTATCAAAACCTCAAAATAATCCTTCAATAACAAAAAATAATTCTGTATTTTTCATGTTGTCATAAGTGAGTCACGGGATCATTGTCATTAAGTTATTAGTCTGAGAATGAAATGAATTATGACTTTCAAAACATGGCGACGTTACAAATTCTGTATGTATTTAAGATTTTAAAGGAAACTCCCAGAAAATCTTTTGCATTACGAATTTGTAGTGCCTCCAGGTAAGGAAATCATGATATGTTTCATATGTATATACAAGTATTTAAGTGAACTATATACAGGTTCTGTTTCATGTAATAATAATAAATGTACAAGCCCTTTGACAGCACAATAGCAATGAAAAATACAAATACAAGCAAAAATACATGTATGATATTTACAATAAGCTAGACTAATGTCTAGCCAAGTATTTAAATTTGAAATAACGTTCGATTTTATGAACTTTTTGTTCTGGACAGAGATTGTTATCTAATAAGCCCTGGTCCCTTATAAATGATCTAAAAGTCATGTAGGAGAAAGGTAAAACACGGAGAAAGAAATTAAAATTCATATAACGAAGTATTTAAGACAGCGTACACGTAGGGAAATAGATATATATATAGTATATGGTCAAGAACTTATCTCAATTATTTTGCAGAAGAATCTGCATTATTATTATTATTATTACTAGTTAAATATAATAATATAGCAATGAGTACGAGGAAGGACAAAATTATGCCGAGATAAGAGTGAAAAATGAAGAATGAAGAAAGTGGGATGAGGCTTAGTAAAAGGATAGGAGAAAATGTCTGGCTGAAAATAAACAAAAAAACAAAAAAATGTCGTTCATATCAACTGTTTTGATTCAAAAGTTTCAAAACTCAACATGGTCTCTCTCTATCGCAAAGTTTCGATCGCATATTATGTCACTAATCGTCTTTAATTTGAATTATGAATAGTGACTAATGAAAAACAAGTTATTTATTTACGTTAATAGCTCAAAAGTGAAAGAGTTGCGGATAAAAGCAAGCTCGCGGAATTTTATGAATAGAAGAACGTCCGTCGATTCCTGCAGTTCATTTTGAATTCACTTAATTGCCTGAATCCCTCAATGGTCTCAATTTAAACTGTCCAGAATTGAAGATAGTCACAGTAATATTGTAATTTTAAGTCAAGAACCAATATACATACAAAGTAGCAAAAAGAACAAATAAATGGACAAGAGTATTATTGACGGTCTAAACAATGAGAGCAGAAAATGATTACATACTATAATAATTTAGAGTATATAAGTACGTATGAGACAAACATAGAATATGCTTTTGCGTGTATTTTGTAAAGAAAAATGTTCATGGGTATGACGAAGAAAGTCGGCGAGAAAGAGAAAGCAAGTATGACGTGAGTGTACTCGTGTGAAAATGTATGTTTTTTAAAACTACATGTAGTGTTTTGAGTATTCAGTATAAAGAGCCATTAGAGAGCCAGTCGACGTAAACTTTAGATCTATCATCTATTATTATTTCGGTATTTACGTACCCTTTTGCCTTGCAGTCACTTTGAGAGAATCTTCAAAATGTTATGCAGGGTAACGACAAACTCAAATTAACATTCTTTTGTCGTCTAAATTGAGTCCGTATGAAAATATAAATAGATCACATATACAGGCATTAATTTTTGAATATATACTTTTTTTTATCATTCAAATAAGTGAAGCAAAAAAATCCACATTAAGTATTTAAAATAATATAGCATGCGTTTGAGTACGAAATTAAGAGAAAGTACAGAAGAGTTAAAATTATATTTGAGATCATGATCTGTTCTAATAAATCATTTCTCTGCCCTTTCATGTATGTTTTATTTGTATACATGTAAGTGTGTACATGTAATCTACTATATATATGAGAAGAATCAGTTATGTACGAGGTATATGTCCAGATTTTGGTGAATATGTAAAATAAATATTTTGATGGGATATAAATTATCACTGGAGAGAAAACTTACTCAGACTCGGATGATGTCATGCCCGAAGTAGAAGACGCGGGCTCACTCAGACAACTTTGACTTGTTGCGGATGTTGATATGGACGTTCCACTGGTAGTTTCAGACTCTTGTGTGAGATTTGAGGTTAATTGATCAATAGAACCCTTCAACGTAGCCACTTCCTCCCTTAAACCATCAATTCCATTGGTTTGGATGTCTTTGGGTGAGTTATTCGTTTCGTCTGTTTCGGATCCTTCTTCGGATTCTTCTTCCTCCTCCTCGTCTTCTTCTTCATCATCATCTTCCTCCGTATTAGATTCACACTCCGAATCGTCCTTCATATTTGTCACAGTTTCATTTTACTATTTACATTATTTGGGACATCCAAGTTTTTTAAATGTACATATTTGATTTGATGATGCACTTACTTTACCACCATGATGAGTCTTTATCGGAGTGACTTTCACTGTTTTCACTTGTACAGCTTGTCCAACTTGAGGTATGATCACAGCAACTGACTCTTTTGCTCCCACTTCCCTTTCCTTTTTAGCAGACTCGTACATTGTGATTTTCTTTTCATACTCTTCAATACGAATCAAAGCTGTCTCATAATTTTGTCTCAGTCGATCTGTATTCAAAATAAATTACTCAGTTAGTGTTGACTATATAGTATAATTAATTTTAAGACCATCGGGTCATTTAATAGATAAAAACGAGCCAGAGGAAACCTCCCTGTGTGATGACTATGTTTGATACTTGATTGACTCAAGTATGTTTGTATTATATAATCAATTAAATTATGGCGAGACTCTGAAGAATGTTCAAAATAATTGTTGGCACATGCTCACCAAGTTCCAAATGCAGTTCTTTGAGTTTCTCCATTTGCTCCATGTGTGCACTGCCGAGTTTTTCTAAATTTCTCCTACTCTCCCAGTTATCACGGTCTGCTTGAGTTGTGACCTTCGCAACTTCACGTTGACACACAGAATCTTTCTCTGTTATTGTGTCATACAGTTTGGAAATCTACAAAGTATATACAAACAAATAAAATCCTTCATGTATATTTTGAATTTCATAATGAAATCGGGTTACTTTCACACGTTTCCTTATTTTCCAGTTATACTTTTTGAAGTAAGTCATCTTTCGTTCGCTCCCACATTTGTTTGGCCACTATGAAATCCTGATTCTTTTGTAATTTCATTGTTTCAACGGCTGAACTTTTTTCATCTTCATGGACTTTGTTCAACTCATCTTTTAATCTGTCACAGTCCGCTCGTGATCGATCTTCCCACTGATAAATAAACGAATCAAATATATAGTTATCAGCGTGACACATCTTGCGATAAACTTTCGACTCTCAAAACTCATCAAGGACATGAAATATGCATAACTATACATTTCTGTCCCAAAAGAATATCCCGAATAGTTAAACTGAAAATAGAGCTTGAAATATTGCAAATGTCCTGAGTTGAGCCAAAGATATGTTGTAAAAAAAAAAAAAAATCTTTTTCGTAATTCATGCAATTCATGAAAAATGAAATAAATACCATTGCATTTAGTTCATTCTTTTGTTTATCTAATTTGGCCTTGACATCCTTTTCGAGAGTATCCAACCGTCGTTGATTAGAAGATTGGAGCACGATCGCATGTGTTTTCTCTTTCTCTCTCTCCACACGGATTGATCTCAGCTCGTCCTACATATTTACAAATGAGAAAAGATGAGTTTATAAGTATGCTTACATTTTTTGAGACATCTTAAAATAATAATAGAAACAGAGCACGTGTCACCACAGTTGGAATATATTTTTACCTGAAGAACTTTATCGTTCACTTTGAAATGTTCCAGCTGTCGGGATGCGGAACGAATAGATTTCTGTTGTTCGTGGGTTAAGCCTCGGAGTTGAACAAGCTCCACTTCATAGGACTTCAAATGAGTAACCTATGAATGATATTCAGTGAATAATATGAATTATAATCCTGTAGTAGGATATCATACGAGACATATTTCATGTATATTTGAAGGTGTAACGACTCCATTTTCTTCGTCTTTTTTGTCTTCCTCTTCAAATTTCAAACTTGTATTTTATGTCCTGTAAATCAGATCATCTTAAATTTGGCAAAAGGGAAACCTCATAAAAAGATACAAGACGAAACGGACCAAGACTAAAAGCCGTTTATTAAAATATATAGGTATATATATGTTGGCGTTATCCTTCGTGTGTGGGAATAGAACACGAAGTAGAAAAAACTGAAAAAACTTTGAGGATTTTCCATGAGTTTGACGTCAAGAGTCAGACGACATACACAAGATTTCAATGTCAATTTCAAATGTATATATTCTAAATTTTTACATGCAGAGGCATAAAATTGTATCAGATTCATAATAAAGAAGTCAACCATGGGATATAAAAAATCATATAGACAAAAACTGATGATAAAAGTTTCATTACAACCTATTGCTTGAAGCCTGGTATGTACTTTGCCTTGTGAATGCCTAAGTTTCCGTGTAGTCAATTATAATTGTTATTACCACACAAATGACAACGCAAATGGAGCTTACTTGCTTCATCTGTTCTTCTACATAACGTCGCTCTTCCCGAAGTTGCTCCTTTTCAACTCCAACTTCTTTCACTTCCAAAAGTCTCGCTTCTCTCATATTCTTCTCCACCTATATATATATAAACATTTAAAAACAAGTTTAAAAGCATTTTTCAGATTACTATTCTCATACTCATATTTTATCTTTTTTTTTTTAAATGAGAATTTTCTCTTTGAACATGTATAGTTACAAAATTTGAGCACATGTGTTTTTGTACACTGATAGTTTGTAGATTGTAAATTGTATTGGAAGCCAAGTTACTCGTACAAATATATACGACTGTCATATGTCAGAAACGTACAAGTTCAAGTAAATTTAATATCCTGTAAGCTTTTTTTTTTTTCTTCTTCGTTTCTGAACCAACCATTTTTTTTGCAAGAAAAATCATCCGGAAGAATTTCTGTAGCAGACATTTAGAATAACATTGACATCGAATATCGCATTTGGGAATTCATCCACGTAGAAAAGAAAGCATGTGCGCGGAGACTGCTTTTGCTCATTTCATTATATATATATATCTACATTTCTTTCAGTAAGAATGCTCATTAGTCTCAAGGGAAAATGTCCACAGAGTTCCAACTCCCCGTAAATTTGACCACTAGACCGAAAATATTTAAGCTACTGCAATCGAAATCCCGCAGATTTATTACACCGAAAATTGTAAAAGGGCATTTAACGCAATTAAAAGTCCAATTTCACTTACAAAGCTAAATACCTAGTCGAAATGGTGATCGAGCGTTAATAATGATATTTAGAATTAATGTCAACGCTGAATGAAATAAAATCCTTGTAAATACTACAAATAACTGCATATACATTACATAAATACTAGCAATAGGGCCAAGTAATTTTTCGCATCATTTCATTTTGGCTTTTGATCAGAGACGATCTGTATATATTTTATGTGTAACTGCAGATTTCAAACAACTACAAATGGAGGAGTCTGCATTGTCTTGCTATTATGTGTAGTTAAATGGCATTGGAATCATAGCATCTACGTCTGTATAGTCGCGTCGTTAAAGGTATATATATCTACATAAATATATAGACCACACAAAGCAAAAGGCGCACATAAGTTATACACATGTGTGTGCGTGTGTGTTCGTTGTTCGAGGGTGCTTTAACATTTCACGACAATCAAAACCCAATACAAGTGCAAATAAATAATTGCAAAAATGTCAACTACAAATCGCCAAAGACTCCTTTCCGTGTGCAAAACTTTACGGTGTTTTCACTCCCTTTGTTTTTAAAGTCGAAACGAGACATTTTTTATAGGGGAAACTTAACCAGCCATAACTTTATTTATAGCATCATTTTGTTCCATGTTTAAATCATTCTGTAGCGCCTTCATGGTTTGTTGAAGCCATCAAATTTGTATACGTATGTGTGTGTCTGTGTGAAAGAAAACATCATACTATGCGGTGCAGTAGCTACAAAACAAGACCATGTTAATATTTAAAATAACCCTTTTACATGATTTATATCTGACGTTTCACGCTTTAATTGCTCAAGACCGAAAATACCGAGTGCAAACGGGAAAACATGAACGCCCCCACACTATGAATTCAATTCATTATAAATCTTTTCATCGTTAGTGATAATGACTCGAAAAAGTCCTTTCCAGAATATCAATTAATGCAATTAATTTGAAAGCAGAAGAGATTTTGAATTGATATCATTATTTATTTTTTTACCTGAAGATCTTTATCTTGGAGTTTCTTTTTACATGAGGCTTCAATTTGTCTCAATTTCCATTCAAAATCCTCCATGAGCTGTTGTTCTTGTGATGAGTTGGCTGTCCTCAAATCTTCAAAGTCTCTCTCATATTTATTTTGTGTTTTGATTTTGGCTTCGATGGCATCATCCAAAGCATTCTGCATCGCACGTAATTCTTCTTCACGTTCAATCTCTACAGCTTCCCTTTCCTGTGCCAATTTGTCTTTCTCAACTTCCATAGTTTTGAGTTGAGCTTCCAAATCCTTGATTTTAGTTTGCAGTTCAGTTGCAGTCTTATCACTCATTACAGTCGTGGACTCCACATTTCGTATTTGCTCTGGAACGTATACGAATTCACATTTTATATATGTATTATAAAATATTTATCACGATTAGCGTAATAAAATTCAGCGTAATAAAATGTGTTTTATTATCAAGGACTGCTCTACGCATTTCATTAGGATTTTTCAGTTTCCCCAAAATACGGATACTCAAAATATTAGGGAAAATCCAATTTTGTTTGGGATTGATGAAGTTGTCTTTCTTTATGCGGAGTTATTTATAAAAATTTACCTCATACTCATTTTTTTCAATCTCATAAATCTAAATCCCTTCACGTCACGCATGTAAAATCACATTATTTTTGGCCATGTCGATGATTTTATAGTCATGACTCGGTTCCTCGATTGGCTTTTCCAGTACCAAATCTATGTACATCATTTGTGAATACCTTGAGAAAACGCCTTCTATAGTTTTATTCTAATCTTGTCCTGATACTCAAAAGTTGAATGTGCCAAAATTCCCCATTTGATTTGATTGTTTTGATTCCCTACGCTGTGAGCAAAATTTTAAATATATTTTTTTTCTCAATTCATGTCATACTGAAACGAGTGTGGAGTGTGTGTAATCAAACGAGAATTTCGTTCAAAATTCAAGGCTATACGATATACAAGAGTAGGTGTGTTACGAAGGATTCATCAGAAGTATAATAATTGCCTATTTTAAATTTAGAAAATTTTAAAATTGAAATGATATATTGTATTTTTATTCTTGTAAATGTTTTTAAGAAAAACTTTTTATAATAGTCAGGATTCTGGCATTCTTAAAAACTGTGAGTGGTGATGGCGAGTGTAAGTACAGAGTTTCAAGTTCCCATTCACAAGCTTTTATATGAAATGACTGTTGATGTAATTCCATAATTTTTATTTTATAATTTAGCAAGTTCAAGTTGGCATATTGCCCTTGCTCTTTCTCCTCCTCCAGACTGTATATACTGTCTGTAATCCCACCTATTCATTCACAAGGTAAGCCCGAAGCCTCAACACAAGCTGATTTAATCACCGTCTTCGCCATCGTCATTCTTTCACATACATACTCCAAATTATATATATATATATATAAGCATTCACATATGTATATACATATGAAGATTAATAGGCTTAACAGGGTGTCTGGCAATAACGACTCTGCAGACTCTTTTCACCACAACTTAATCTCACATTTCCACACGTTGATCTCTCTCTGTGTGAAGTCTCTCCCTCTCATTTTCTATGCTAATATGCTCTAGTGGGCTACAGAAAGTACTTAAATACTATATCTTACCTACACTTTACAGTTACACCATTCTCGTGGCCACTACAATTTCTAAATACACAGATACAAACGACTGTGAAGCGTGTGAAAGTTGGTTTAAATTTAACATTTCCAATATGGATTATGTATTTAAAGAATCCTTCAGTTTCTATTCCTCTACATTGTAGAGTATTGTAGAGTCTACATGCAATCAATTCATCCCTATCAAAATTCCGACTACAAGTCAACCAATTGTGGAACTTTCCCAACTATTAATTTGTTTTTTCAAAATAAAATTCTTACCTATATATACAAAAAAAATAATCAATACATTTTAAAATTTGATAGTGGTAAATACTCGTTTGAATAGAAAATCTTGTACCTATAATATAGGTACATATAATGTATAGATTGTGAATTTGTGTCAGTATTTTGTTTCATTCAGTGCGTGAATAAAGCGCGTGAATTTTTTTGTCGTCACAAATTAACAAAAAATATGCATTTGAAATTTGAACATATATTCCCTGTTTGTGCATACATTTAATGGTGTACGGAACAAAAATAGAAAGCATTCCACAGTGTGAGTCTGAATTAAGGAAATGCATGGACGTTCAAGAAACAAACAAAAGTACCTATAGTTGAGTACCTATATGAATGAACATGATTCAAATGATAAATGTTTGTAGTAACGGGATGTGGAACATACCAGATTTTTTAAAGAGTTCTTCAGATAGTTTGTTATTTTTTTGGTGCAAACTATCCAACTCAGTTTCCAGCTTCTGAATGCTCTCTAATGATGTTTCATTTTCAACGGCCAACACCATTAGTTTCGTCGACAGTCCTATGAACCATCAGAAATGTAAATATTTATTATTATCCTCCGTGTGTGTGTAGGGTTTCACGATGCAATACATTTTGAAATCGGTCCAACGCGAGTAACTCCAGAGAGCAACTCAAAGTTATCATATTACAAAACGGACGCCGAGATTTAATAACGTGTGAAAACTGTATATTAAAAAGCGTAAATTAAAGAGTACAATGAATTTACCTTCCATTTCAACGATTTTATTGTCCCTATCGACAGAGAGCTGAGTACATGCAATCTTCAGTAAAGACAGTTCTGTCTCCTTTTCCAGTAATTTACAGCGAATCTCTTCCAATTTCACCATGCTTTTGCTTTCACTTTCGGACAGATCTCTCCTGTAATAAAGAATAAAATGAGCCATGGTTTCGTTTTTGTACAGACATTTTCCGTGTGTACTTGGCTCAACACAAAAACTAAATTTAGAATTCCTTCATTAGTATGTTTCTTAAATTTTGTACAAAACAATCTAAGTGTATATTTCAAAAATCCAATGAAAATTAGTCGAGATGTTCCAAAAACTAAATGAGACTTTGAAGTTCAAACAAAAGGGAAAATAAAAATGCGTATACACTTGCTTGACGCTGTCCTCAATTGTAATAGATGATTTGGGAAATGTAGTTGGTCGATCGAGTTCATTTTGCTTGATTATATTTTTATCACAATTATCCTTATCGATGAAATCAACTGGATTTACTTTTTTCTCGGGATTATTAGTGATTGGAGTTGGAGTTGCACTAAAATCCGTCGGTTTCTCTTTATCTTTGACGCACGAGTTTATTTCTTCTTCCTGATCCTGATCTTCGTTCTCATCGTCGTGGAAAGGGATGTCTGCATGGATATCAAATGCAGTAGAAAATTGATGTTGATTTGGTAATGAGGAAGCAGCCGAGTGTGAAATATTGAGATCAGCAGTGGAGGACTCGGATTCTTTTTCACTCTCCGTTGTCGATGAACTGGCAAATACAAAATCACCAGAAGAGTTGGAATTTGAATTGCTATTATTTTGTGAATTCAATGGTGTGGATGAACCCAAATTATTTTCTTTGTTCTCTTTTAATTTCTTGCTCCCACTTCCTGACTTTCCAGTCTCTTTGTCGAAGCTTTTACTTTTCTTGTTAAAAAGAAAACCAAACATTTTGCTGACCAATAAGAATAATAATAATAATAATAATAATAATAATAATAATAATAATAATAATAACAACAATAACACCGGTGCTATAACTCTGGAGTAAAACAAAACTCAATCAAACTACACACTAACGACTGGCGACTGCGTGGAGTCAACTTATTGCACAATAAACTTGTGTATGTATTCCCAAACTACTGAACTCGCAACGTTTCCAGATATTATTTTTTGGCAGTCATAAATGTGTGTTTCAGACTTGTTACCCGCCAGCCTCACCCCCCTAACTGTATTTGTCCGCTCTGTCCCTCTTCACTCTTATATTTCTTATATTTCTGTCACTGGATCATCATCGTCACGATGCAATATCGATATGCCATAGTTTTAGAGCTCATCAATGGATTTGTATAATGACTCGAGTCATCTTTTCACTCACACGATATTCACTTAAATTATTTGAACTTTAATATACTCATACGTTTGCTCTTGTATACTATTTTTATTTTATTGTTAGTAAAAATTCAGAAACACTTTTTTGTACAATGAAAAAATTATCAGATTTAATTATTCAGATGTGAAACGAAACAGTTGTTTTGCACTGTTTTTCACTGAAAACGTTTCAGTCGTTGTGAACAAACTTATAGTTGTCAGTCTCAGTACAGTATGATCTATCCACCAAATTCATTTCATTTCACATCCATCACAATTAGTTTTCAACTTATGACTTTTGTCAATGAAACTGTGACTTGAATAAAAATCCGAGTGAGTATGCAAAATATTTAGCCTCCACAATCCTTCAATAAGACGAAGGCGATATAGGAAAGAAATGTAGAGAAAATTAAAAATTTCAAGGTGATTCTTCTGTATATATGTGTGTTTGTGTGCGTGGAAGAAACAGAAGGGAGATGGAACGATTAAGGAACTGACTTTGAGATTCAAATTGATGGGACGTAAAGAGTCCTTCGTCGCGTATGAGAATGTTAGGTAATGATCTCGTATGTACAAGCTGCGTATTAATAAAAAGGTGTTTACTACTGTCAGAGTCCGATTTTCCAAAAACCAAATTCACCGAAATCTACATGTGATCAAAAGAGATGTGACACAAAGTGTGAGCACACGAGGATGACTCGACTCGTCTTGTACAAAGATTTCCATATAACTAAAACAGAAAATCCACAGTCATCGTGTGTTACAAGTGCAAAGGTGGAACTTTTTTTGTATGAATCGTTCTGTCACTCGCTCTCTCTCTCTCCCTCTCGCTCGCTCCGCTTTCTCAGTTAAATCTTAAAGACTTACGTACACGACTAGCAAGTCACATATATCTATTTGAACGAGAAAAGGCATGGAAAAAGTGCCGTGCCAAAAAGTTGAGTTAACGTTTCTCAGTGTCTTTCCCTGTCTTTCTTTCTCTCTTTCTCTCTCTCTCTCTGACTTTGCCGCATTTATGTATGTTGTTGTTCACGACGTAGCCAACTATAGTCAGTTACCCTTAATAAATGGAAGGCTTGCGTACATTATTTCGTTGTCGAAAATGAAAATGCACACCCAAGCTAAATTTAGGTCTGGTTCAATCTTCATTCTTCAAAGCTATCTCTTTTTAGTTTCCATTCTATTCTTTGCATCATGAAGCTGAGCATATATACTCACAGACACAGTCTACAATATCTAAGACAAATACAATACAACAAAATCCATGAAAATGCACCAACAGAGTATTTTTTTCTGTATATATATGTTCTAATATGCCTAATCGTGTCTTTCCACTGTGGTTCCAAAAACATTTGCTGTATACCAACTAGGAGATTAGAGATAGGTTTGTAGTTTGTAATGTGTGTATTGCAGACACAGTGGAATACATTCAAAGCTTTTAGTCACAAACAAATTGCCCTTACTTTGAGATAAAATTGTAGCAAATATTGTAAAATGTAAAGAAAACAAAAGAGACAACAAGACTTGGAGTTGCTCCCCAAAAGTGATAATCAGTTTACACTAAATTTTTTTATTATTTGTCTACATTCGTGGGGGTACATATCTGTATGTAATATTTTTGTACGGTCTACCGTTTGAACATTTAAAAAAGTGTGATGGAGTGAGAATGACGTAACGTTTTCTATATTATTATGTATTTCATTTCCTTACTTCCTACACGCTCTCAACTCCTACCATTTCCTTCGTGATTAATTCTGTACTATATCTGATTTTTTTTATTGAAATATCTCAAACTCCGTGTACTTAAAAAAACATTCGAAATGCGCAACAGAAATTTGCACTGCATTCTGCATTCGTATACGTCACAGTTGAGAAAAATGTCATTTGAAAGATACCAACAAATCATTTCTCAAAGCCTTCGCTGTATTATTTAATGTACCTTGGGTATAGGTATATGCTCAAAGCTGTGAGAATAAATTTTTCTGACTCATTGGTAGTTAAATGTGACACACTGAAGATTTCCCCACTATTATCTCCTATTTATTAGTAGATTTTTAAAAGAGTTTCCTATATAACTCCTGCCTACTGCCTACTGCCGCCTATCAAGTGAACTCAACGATTCAACGATCCTTTTGTCTCATAAAAATGAAAATGGCTCACAAAAAATATGAAAAATGCACAAATATTTTATTTCCCCCCTATGCAGTGTCAGTTCCGTTGGATTCGCTTAAAATGAAAGGTTGAAAACCAATTGTTTATAATTTATTTCAGTTTGTTGTGGTTTAGAACGTGCATTACAATTCTAGTTATCCTCCATAGTCAAACAAAGTTTGTATTTACGTTCATGTCCCTATAGTACAATCTTCCAGCTGGTAACATTTCCCTGTCATTTCCCTTTTTGCTCGAGGAAAAGAGAGAAAGAAAGAAATGGTCTTTGTGACATACTTAAAAGTTCAAAGTACTTACGATTAGAAAAGTCAAGAGAGACTAGTGAGAGTATTTTTGAGTCGAGTCTGGATTTATTGAGTGAGTTTCTGTATATATATACAGTGGAAGCAGAGAAAAGACAAACAAAAACATATATCCAGAGCTCTCACGACGAACCGGACGAACTCACTTGTTGCGTTGCTTGGAAACTTGGAAATTACAAATGGCAAATGGATGTCATCAGTTTACGTGAGAAGCGACTAATCACTTCCGTGACACTCCTCTTATTCTAATACTCAGTCATCGTTCCTTTCCATCTCCATCATTGAACTCAAACTACTGAACACAGTTGGGGTCTCTGTGTCAGAATCTATATAGTTCACTGCAAGTCATTAACCAACAAACCCGAATTCTGTATACTCATCTACTTATCTCGAAAAACAACCAATGAGGGAACCGTCCAAGAAAACTCACTCGTGTCTTTATTTTTACTCAACAAAAATACCTAAAAAAATATCAGTAAAGAAAGATGCTCAACAGTCATGTCTTGATTTCCCCAAGTCCAGATTTTAACATGCTAATCGGAACTCGATTTTATTTTTTATGTCACTGTCATTATCAATTTTATTCTCAATCAAACTCTGAGCCAAGTAAACAGGAATCATGGTATATTTTCAGCATTATAATTTGTCATTTTTGTATATGCCAATTACCAGTTTTGAATAAATTGTGTAAGCCAGCCGGAATCCACAGCAATGTTCCCATTCTGATTCTCCTTCTCCAGTTTCTTTAAGAGCTCATCCATTTAAACTCCCACGATGACAAACTGTGAAGCTCGAAGAACGTGTTTTACTTACCTCGTACACTTTAAATCCGAGAAACTTTGTAACTTTTATAAGTACACTCTTGAGTTGCGTAGTGAGTGAGTCACTTTAGTTGATAGAAAAAACGAACAAAAACCTAAATGTGCACACACATTCAGTCAAATCAGATGTGTGTGGGTCTATTTTTATAATGGATGTATTTGATATCTGTGATAAGAAATCTCTTTACTCCTTCTATAAACCAACATTACTAGTATTCATTTAATACTCACAGAATGTGATAAATTTACCAAACGAGTCAAATTTCTTGAGAGTTTATTTCACTGAAACCTGTAAGTTATATTAACTAACGTTATACACAGGAGAACTGTTTTTCCTCTTTGATGTATCAATAATCATAATAATAAAAAAAAACGTAACAACACTAAATAAACAGTGATATATTTTGTAGTCACAATGGTGAAGCTCGTACGGGCAAAAGACTCATCACGTCAACATGGAACCTTCGGTATATCTGTATAGGCTGGTGTCTTATTTTTTCCTCGTATCTTTATAGTCAGCTTTTCTAAATATTCTTCTAATTCTCATGTGCGCACATTGAAAAACTTTTTTATCCCATCAGGATTTTGTGTGCGTGTGTGTTTTATTCAGAAAAGTTTAGAGTTTCGGATTCAGGAGCGGAGATCACTGCCAAATTTAAATATCTCGACAAAAGTCCTACAATTTATAGTTACACAATCGATTTCAATTTCAAAGTTTACAAAACAAACAGTAAATTTTGTTTTTTTTGTAAACGTCACCTCAACTCAAGTTAAATGTACAGAAGCACATGAGATGATTCGAGCATTTAGGATTTTGTTGTTGATTTCTTCCGAATGTAGAAAATCCGAATCCGAGAAAAGAACAGTTGTAAACATTCAAGAAATGCAAGAAATTCCTTATAATCTCTCGAGATCTCTTTTTTGATGGAATGATCCTCAACACAAATGGTATTTAATCAACAAAACTTTGAGAGCACACAAAATAATCCGTTATACGAAGAAACCTAAAGAAATCCAAGGTTGTATATAGTTGTATTAACCAAAAATGGTCTAGACTCTAGAGACATGAAGAGTTGCGGATGCTGTCCATTGAAATGTTGGTGTATTAATAATATTCGGTTTTATCTAGTTGGTTCCTGCAGTTGGTTGTTAGTTGTTGTTTTTTTTACGTCGTCGTGGACTTGTTGACTCGTTATATATGTCCTTTGACGATGAGTCAAATACTCGGGCAGGAGATACAAACGACGAGGAGCACAATTGCTGCAGTCACCGCGTCAAGAAGGAAGACAAGAAAGACGACAGAGCTTTTTACATTTTGGACAGATCCCAAGGAAAGCACCATGCTCTCTGCTCACCACTCTCACCAAAACACTGTAATCATCGTACACGAACCAACAACATCAGCATGATGATGATGATGATGTTGGTGGTGGTGGTGATGGTGATGATGTGACTGGTGAGCAAGCTTTCTCACATTACACACTACAACTTTCAACTAGTATACCTATCCAATTTTTTTCACTATAATATATGGAATTATAAAATTCCCCGTACGTACACAAATGAAAATGATGATAAAAGGAAATAAAAGTTATACATTTCTATATACAATCTTGATAAGATCAAAAGATTGGATGTAATTCGTAGTAAATGTGGATACGATATGGTTATTTGAGGATAAAGTGCTCTACTGGAGTCGATATAATGATGGAAATGAAAGAGAATTTTTGGTATAGAAGCAGGAGCAACGTGTCTTGACTGATTGTGAGTTACGTGGAGTGACAAGAAAAGAGAGAAAAATATTTCACGGGAAAAAGAAGACGAGGAAATGGAAATCTACTCCCCTTCATGGCTGTGCTTCCTTCACATCTTGTTCCACAAGGAAAATCAAGGCAAACCTTGTGGATCTCTCTCTCTCTCGGTTAATTTTAGACTCGACTTTCCCGAGTAATAGTCAGAGTTTACATTGGAAAGAACATACGACATGATCCTTTTACATTATTAAACCTATAGAGAGTAGAGAGTGTAGAGAAGCCAACCTAAAACCTAAACCGTCCATCGTACAGTTTCTATTTCCCATTTCTTATGTCATAGTGTGTATAGAAAACATGAGTTTCGTACGCCCGTATGTTTTTTTTTTATATGTTGTTCTGTTTCCATCTCACTGGAACTGGAGATTAGACCAGAAGTATGCTCACAAATACCCACTAACTTAAACTTGTACATATAGTTGTATACGATTTTTCATAAATAGCACATGTATGTACTAGTACTGTACCTACATGTACTTACATAGGTATGTGTAATGTGGGTTAAAAGTTATTGAATTCTCTCTTTAAGCTGATTGTGTGGAATCCTTCATCAGCTTTTCATCTACAGTCCGTTCATACGTATCTTTTGCTGAATGGCTTGGATATTATGTAGTTTGAAGTCCGGATAGAAAGGATTTTATCGGATGGTTCTATTTGTATTCCCTTTTACCATTTATCTATGTTTAGGAAATCGTTTGAGTAAATCCTACTCGAGCATAAGAGCAACGAGAGAAACTATACAAAATAAACAGAATTTGCTTTTAAATCCACACAAGTACACACACATCCATAGCCATTCCCGTTTTCTAATGGGGAAACCATACACACAATGTCTGTACTGAAGCTATCACTGTAAGTCTGTGCATGCAATGATTTCTCGCATATCGTTCGTGAAACTCGAAAAAGCGCTATAGTCGAAATGGTTAATTTTAAAAGGATCTATGTGCTCAGTGGAGTATTTAGAAAAAGACACAAACGCGGCATTGTGCATTTTGAATTTGGCATATAGGCACATT
>JAIUND010003254.1:0-16845 GCA_034699125.1 Gisinianus flammeolus
CTCTCTCACTCTCTCACTCACTCACTCACTCACTCACTCACTTGGTCTATATGAAGAGAAAACGAGGTAGGTGGCTCTCGTACATACACGTGTATTTGGATAACCAGACGGAGCCCATTACCCATTACACATAATACATGCATGATGTACGTGTTTCATGCACGTATAGAATTATTATGTAAGATCCTCCACAATTCCGTACTCTGCATTTCCGAGTGTTCACCACTTCCTTAAGCCTTAGTAAAAGAAACCTTCATGTAAGTTATAAACCATAATAAGTATAATCTAAAATACTCGAGGAGAGTTTACCCTCCATTAAAAAATTGGATAGTTCTACACACATATACCCACTCACACAAACGCAGAACAACCAAAACCAGAGCTTCTTTCTCCAACTTTCTCTCTCTCTCTCTTTTGCTAGTTTTCTTTATCTTTTTTACTGGTTGTCGGTGCAAAGTAAAACTGCGCGTAGGTATTTCATTTTATTTTTTCATCCTTTATTCATCATTTGTTTATTTCCCCCTTTTTTGTAGGTATGCCTTCTCCCCTGGCTACTTTTCAATACTCTTTTAACTCCATTTTACTCTGTTTTTTTTAAACTGTTCAAGGAACAAAAATTAATAATATTTTGCCTAACATTTGGGGGGTGTTGGTGACTGCAGTGTTTGTGATTGCATGTAGGAAATAAATATATTTTTTTATAGTATCCTTGAAGAAAGCTGTGCGAGGATTTCATGCATATGAAAATGGAAAATGAAGTCGAGGAAAGAAAAAAAAATGCAGAGAGCATCATTTGTAGTTTGTACATATGATAGAGGACACAAATCTGTGCCATTGATAAGTAGGCAATTTCCTGTTGTACCAGTTACCAGTTGTATATGGTATTTTTTGGATGTATATAGATAGATGTAACATACGACTGTGTAGGTATGTTACCATGTGAGTAGTGGCCATGAGCTCAAATTTTGAAGGAAAACCTGAACAGAATTTTCTCTCTTCCTTGTATATACTTGTGAGGATTTGTTTTGTGTATGCGTGAGAGTGCGACAGCGCGGCAAAAACATAAATACATGGAATTATTCAATAGGAAAGATGTCCTATTTTGACTTTGGTACATTACATATATGAGATATTAGAATTTTCAGGAAGAATAAAAACTCCAAGGAACATTCGCATGTGTAATGTGTACGAACGAGGACAAGTACAAGAATACGATTGAAAAAAAACACGTAGAGCAAAAGAAGGAGAAACGTGTTTGTTTTTATGTTTACAAAAAAAAGTATAGCGCGCGTTGAAATTCATACATGTAGGTGAGCATGTGCTTTTTCCTTGGAGGAAACGCAGAGAGTTTGTACACACACAGAGAACAGAAACGAAAGTTATAGCGTATATGTTTATTTGTAGGATATACTCTGGAGTTCTCTCATATATATATATACAGAAACTAAACGGGGGGAAAGCGAGAGTATGGAGTGGGTCGATTCGCGTTCGCCAAAATTCACAAATTCCTTTCTCTCTTGACTTTCTTCCGTTCCCATCGCATCACATTTCTTTCCCTCTCTCTCTCTCCCTCTCTCTCTCTCTCAAGCCATTCCATTTGATTCTTGTGTGTGTGTGCTTGCTTTCTCCATGTGGTATATCCGTGTCGTGTCACTTTCCATCCATCTCCAGCTTGTACGCACATACATATATATATATATATACATTGTACAAATAGTATGGGAGCTTACGGTAGTTCTATCTGCCCGTTGGAGTCTGATGGGACATTTCCTGTATGTCAATGTGTGAGTTACTTCTATTCCCAGGCATTCCCGAGTAGTTTAACTTATCTATACCTCCTTATCCTTTTCTTATTCTTATTCTCGTGCTCTCTTTCTCTCACTCTCTCTTCCCTTTTCTCCGTCTTATTCATGTACGAAATATGTGTAGAAACTACAGACACAGACATATGCATATACACACACACACAATGGGAATAGTTGAAGGAATTATAGGGAGAATTTCATCCATGTTGAGCTTATGTATAAGTTATACATTACAAGGGGAAATGTTGGTTTCATGGAAAAGTTAACATTGTCAAACGTACCTGTAGGCGCTCTGTTTTTGCATGTACACAGTGTACATGCATTTTCTATTGTGTATGCGGTAGCTCAACTACTGCTCCGACTACTTTTACCACTCTCTCCTACTGGAACATGAACATGGGGAAAGGAATGATAGTCAGACCAGGACTCCGTCTCAGTTCTCTTCTCTCTTGTCTTCTTCTTCTTCTTTGTAACATACAATTGCCAGTGCGAGTACCCACATAGAGAAACTACGTGGTGGAAAGATGTATGTACATTTGAGCAGAATCGTAGATGTACCTACAAGAAAAATGTGTGGAGGATGTTGGCGCTGACGACTTATCTAGTGTCAATATACGGTAGAATACACTCGCACATAAATATATATGTACTTATATATACATATATATATGTATGCACCAAATGATGTTCAAGAGTCACCCATTTTAAGTACAAATATCCCGGTACTCATGTGTATGGAGAGCAAGAGAGAGAGAGAGAGAGAGAGAGAGAGAGAGAGAGAGAGACAGAGTGAAATATCTGTAGAATGAAATTTCCTTTCTGTCCTTGTCGCTGTTTCACCCACTGCCTGCCTGCTTATCTGCCTGCCTCCTCCTGTTGTCCAATCTTATCTATGTTTTTGATCTTGTGTACGTTCTATGTGATAGATAGGAGAGAGTCAAGACAGACACATATGCGTACTTAAGACAAAATATAGTCAAGCAAACCAGAGACTATATATCCATCTTTTGACTTTTGCTCCCTCTCTCTCTCTCTTTCTCTCTCTCTTCGGAGTATTCTTCTCTCCCTCTTCCTCCTCCACTGTGCATGTGCATTCTGTATGGTATACACTCTGTCTATGCACTGTGTGTAGTTATGTGTAATGATATATTTCTCCCACTCTTTCTCCCTCCTTTGATGCTTCTCTTTCTGTCTCTCTTTCTCTCTCTCTCCCTCAGTGTTTGAGTTCTTTCCTTTTCTCGTCTGAGGCAAAGTTTGTCTCCGTCACGGAAGAAAAGAAACATAACCGAAACCGAACAGTGAAACCACCCACCCCTCATGAATTTCCATAACATAACGTAATCCAAAAAAATTCTGACTCTCATCGACTCTTCAACATTATTCGAATTCGACAGGGGCTGAAACCTTACAAGATGCTCTCTCTCTTCTCTCTTTTGCTTTTCTCTCTCGTCTCTCCCTATCTGTTTTTGTGTCGGTATGTGTGTTTGGAGTTGAGAGTTTCCAATATGAACCTCAACGGTAAAGTACACCATACTGTGCTTCCATTATCTAGCTATGTGCTCTCTTTCTCTCTTTCTCTCTCCCTCTCACTTTATATTATAAGATATTCTTTGAACGTCCTGTTACAACACATAATCTGCTCGTCTTAACTTCTTAAATAGGTCAAAACTGTCACGTAACTGAATTTTGTTTGCTCCCAGCTTCAGCTTTCTCAGAACTCACAGTATGTAATATTTCCTTATGTGGTTCTATATCCAATTCACAAGAAACTCTTCCCATTCCCCATCCCCTCCCTCCCTCCCTCCCCAATCTCATGTCATTATTTCTTTATCTTCTCTCTGTCTCTTTTCTCATTATTGTTTGTCAACTCTTTCTAGGAAATTATACCAACTCCATTTATGTTTTAACTTTGCCTCTTGGTTCTTTCATTCATTCTCTTTCTTTCATCATTAAAAAAAATCCCCTGGATGAAACGTTTCAAAGTTATTTTATAATTGCGATTCTCAGTAAACGACTCGTCACGGAAACGGATGCCGCCGACAAATTATCAGTCATCGGCTTTGTCATCAGTACTCTTGACCCACCTTGAATCTGCAACGTCCAGGCCTTTGTAGACATGAACAGTGAAATCAAATGGAATTTTAGGGGATTCCAACTCAGGTATACTATTTTTCATCGTGAGTTTTTCATTATACATAATTTTATTTGTGATTGCTGGAGTGGAAACTGTCAGTTTTGGACAATAAAAGTTTTAATTTAATGACAAAAAATTTATTTTTAATTCCTTGAATGTTTACTAGCCGTTTGAATAAATCTGCTTCATTGAACTTGTGCAGGAATTTCTGGAAAAAGGAATTCGAATGAGAATTTCCTCCCCAAAGTTGTTTGCCTCATTTTGAGCCGAGCTGATAATATTTTTTTGTGGGGAAGTAAAGAGTCAAGTGTAATAGTAGTCGCAATGAAAAAGTAGCGGAAAGGGAATCAGATGAGTCAAGTTTAAGAGATAGAGAGGAAAAAATAAGTGAGCAAGAGTGAGTGAGAGTGAGAGATAAAGAGAGGGAGAGAAGAAAAGTGTAGGCAAGTGAAAAAAAGCATTATTGAAAGAACAGCGTCTAAGTTTTCATTCCGTTTAATCTGCTTTTTTTTGCAGTAGGTATAGCCAGTAGTCAGCCAGTTTGCAGTACAATCGCAAACGCAGTAGAAGTAGATGTAGAAACATTTATATGCATATAGAAAAGGAACTACTACGGTTCAATCCAGTGTGGTAGCTGGTAAGGAACTGAGATAGTGAACTCTCTCTCTCTCGCTCACTCTCTCTCGCTCGCTCTCTCTCGCTCGCTCTCTCTCTTTCTCGCTCCCACCAAGTCAGCAGACGAAGAAAGGCAGTCACCGAGTGAGTACCAGAACGAGACATTTATATGTATATTGTATTTTCTATTTGTACAGAAGGGAACGAACACATAGTACACAAGCATAGGTAACACATCACTCCCGAAAAAGTTTTATAATAATAATAATAGTTGTACACACACACACACACACACACACCAACAAAGAGTTTTGGTGCTTTCAGTCAGAGGAAAGCAAAACATGAGATTCCCTATAAGAAATTCTACTATGCATACAGCTATTTGTGTATATATTTATATAAATACACTTGGGATTGTAAGGTGATGTGATGGAAAGCAGAATATCAAAAACAGTGTGCATGTCTATGTGTTTGTGTGTGTGTGATATAGCGATTTGTGCTTCCCATATGATACATATATATATCATAGATCACACAATTATACATACATTGTAGTACATATTACATCAATATTACAAATGCAACCGTACATACGTATGTATGTATGTATGTAGGTATATATAAAGAATAGAGAAGACGGGTGGTTGTAACATGTTTGAGTCTTTTCCCTCCCCAACAGCCAGCGAACGAAACAAGGAAAGAGGGAGAAAAGTTTCAACTTGTAAGCATATCCTTACTTGTCAGTATGTTCGTATACGCTTATAAGGGCAGACAAAGGAAGGAGGCAAAAAAACACGAGTAAAGTAATATTAAGTGGATACTGGTGAGATAGACATAAGCATTCATTTTCCTTTACTCCTCTCCTTCTCTCTCTCTCTCTATCTCTCTCTCTCTCTCTCTCTCTCTCTCCCTCACTCTCTGTCCTCGTCCTCGCTTCAACTCTCGTGCTGTAAGAACCCCAACATATAGAGAGAAAGAGAAAGAAAGAAAGAGTTTGCGAATCCACACTATAGTGATAGAGAAAGGGCGATAGGGCCCATTTTCATCCATGTACATATAGTGCAGCGATATGTAGAGAAAGTTGTAAACGTAAAACACACCCGGAATAGGAACTGTTTGCATGGAACTATCCGAGTGCTCTGTAGGTTAACGTTTTATACATTATGTTTCTACAGTGTGTGTGTGTGTGTGTGTGTGTGTGTGTGTGTGTGTGTGTGTGTGTGTGTGTAAAAAGTGATATGGCTCACAATATCAACTGTACATAGACTCCACAATACATTCTACACGGTGTAGACTACACCGTCATATAAATACATGGTAAGACGTAGAAGATTGTAGTTGAATGTGGATTGTGTAGACTGTAGCCAAAGTCTATTATTAATATAAAATGTAACTATGATATTCTACATGTCAAGTCTATGTACGTAATACGTATGTATATAGAGAGATGTATGTATTGTATATAGAGAGCTGTCTACACGTATGTATGTATGTCCTCCAACCAAAGGAACTATGTATAATGGTTACGAGCTCTATCTCTGATCTAGAGTACAGTAAAACATGGCCCTTTTCTTCTTTTATACTCAACACCACACGCAATAACTGTAACGGGACGACCACTCGATATAAACACCAAGTTGGTTGTAGGTATGGAGAACGAACAGTGTAGACAAAGTATGGTGGTGAGTAGAATATCGTATAGAATATCTAATATGCGAAAGCGAAAAGACAGATCTACATAAGGATCTTTCTCCGACTCTCTCGAACAAACTCCTTGCCTATTCAGTACATATCCATAGGCATTGTACACATGCACACGAGCACGAGGATGGCAAGACGAATCTTGGTTTTTGTGCTTCTCATATATTCCCGCTCCGTGGAGAGATCTCACGCGGAAAAGGTACATGCAGTGGTTGTGTGTGTGTGTGTGTGTAGTGATAGGAGCGGGTTTTTTGTGTGGAGAGAGAAAGAGAAATAGGGAAATAGAAAGTTTACGTTATTTAGTGATTGTATGCACATACATACATATGTACGTGTTGGGGCTTTCTTTCTCTGGTATATGTAGTATTATGTAGGTACTTTCACTCTTCCCTGAGTAGGAATACGAATAGGAATAGGATTGCATGTGTGAGTAAACTTAGAGTTGAAAGAATAGGTAGGTATATAATGAAAGTGTGTACGATATGTGTGTAGGGATGGATGGATGGGTGGATGGCTGGATGGATGGATGGGATATACTTATGCAGGCAGACAGAGTCAGTGAGGGAGTTGAGAGCCATTACATGGATGGAGAAGGGAAAGCAGATAGTGACTACTACTGAATGGAGGTTCTGGTGCATGAGCATATATAGACAGTTATTATGTTGGTTCTCTTTGAGTTCTCTTATGTTACGTTTTAATATCATTTGCTACGCCGTAGCCGAGCTAGCGATAAAACCTGGAACTGGAACTACAAACTACATACATACATTCATACATGGAACCTTGTGTGTGTGCATACTTGTTGTATGCACGGTTGTGTGTATTTCCTCTAATTCTTATAGGTATGAGTGTGATAGTGTGAGTGTGAGTGTGAGTGTGAGTGTGAGTGTGAGTGTGAGTGTGAGTGTGTGTGTGTGTGTGTGTGTAGGTTGTTGTAAGTACAACAAGGTAGCCACTTTTCTCCGGTAGTTCGGGTAGTGTACAAATGGATGGATTCTCCTCCTTTAGGAATCCAATAGGAATCTTGCGTCACCCGATTCACGGACCAATACTGGCCCAGATAGAGCCATCCTCCGTCCTGAGGGAATTTTCGAGGTTTTATCGATTCCTTCTTTCCGTCGAATGTCGTTTGTCTGTGTTCAACTGTCAGCCTCAACTCTCCTCTCGTCTTCCTCTCGCGCTTCTCCTCTCTCTCTCTCTCTCTCTCTCTTTCTGACTGTACACACATACATTAAAACTATAATGCAACATGCATATGAACTCACTCACTCTTTCGCATACATACAGAAGGCATTTAGGATTCCCCTTATAGCCTTCGTCTTTTCTACTGGTACTGGTAACTCACATCAAGTGAAATACGTACGTACGTATACGTATACATTGTGGATTTGTGTGTGTAAAAGGAAAGTATACGGATACTTCATATTATTTACTCTTTAGTCTACTTTCATCTCTTCCTACATCACATGTATACATTACATATTGTACATATGCAGGACTTTATATTGAGCCCTTACACTCGGTCTGTCTTCTCCTTCGTCTTTTTGGTCCTCACTTTGGCTTTGGCTTCTCTTCCCCTCAACTTTCACAGCAGTGAAAGCCCAGAAAAATACTTGAGCCAAACTTTGGCCCAACACACTACCACCACACATCTCTTCTTCCTACCTCTACAACACATTTATACTTTTTTATGCAATATTTTTTCCGCTGTTTTATATATATATATATATATGTATATAAGATATATAACCAACCCACAATACACACTCACACTCACCCAAGCTATCGCTATAGGGATTCCCTTCAGACAAATATTTCTTTCTAACTTCGATTTCAACTCGACGTAATACGAACATAGTTCTGACTGGTAATAACATAATGCATAATATGAGTGGGTCTGCATTTCTGTACATGTACTCTGTACATGTGTGTGTGTGTGTGTGCGTCTAAATAGAGGAAGCTACTCGAAACTATGGAACTATGGGTAATATGAGTTGAGCTTCTTTTATGTGACAAAGATATACTGACAATAAGCTTGGAAAAGATTCATCTCTTCTATACATTTATGTGGAGAAATTCAAAATTCGGATATATGTTGAGTATATGCTGAGAGACTTGAGAGAGAGAGAGAGAGAGAGAGAGAGAGCGAGAGAAAGAGAATGGAAAATTGTGTACGATACATTCAAATTGTTTTGTGTGTGTGTAATATGTATATCCGTGTGTATATTGTATATCGTATATAGAGAGAAAAACCACTTCACTTTTATCCTCTATACTAATTCCTTTCTTCTCCTTCTTTCCCTTTTCCTTTCATTCCATCGTTCTTTTTCTTTACCCTGTAAACTTGCTTCCGTAAATAGCATTACCGATTATTATAATCGATTCATATACCATACACAAAAATGTTCCTTCATAATATTTAAAACGTATTGGCAATTGATATTGATATGATAATTAGAAATGTATTTAGTGTTCAAATAATGTGGATTTTAAATGAATAAATCTGAGAGGGAAACGAAGTCCGTTATTACTCTATCAATTATAATTAGTCAGGAAACGATGAGATAATTAAATACATTTTAGTTTTCATGGGATTTTTTATTTTAATGGAGAAATCAGAATGGGGTTAGGGAGAAGGAGAATTGAAATTTATCCCACAAATTAATGAGGATAATCGCTTTTCCTAACATGTGCTCACCATCTCCGTTCCCATCCTCCTTTTTTTTATTCCTTTCTCTCCTCCTCTCCAACCTTTTCCCCCCGATTAACACTCATTCCAAGGAAACATTATTCTTATGCTACAAGTCCCTAACACAATAGCCCTCTTCAGATGCTCTTTACAACGCATTACAATGCCACCGCGCTGTAGGCGTTATAATGCTCTGTAGCCGAAACCATGGAAAAATAACCAAAACAGCTTTATAACGCTTGAAGAGCCTTCAGAGTAGCTGCAGACGTTATAAAGCTTTTTTGGTTATTTTCCTTACAGGGAAACGGGATATCAATGTTGGAGAGTACGGAGAAATCAAATGTAATTCAACGCTCAAGAGTTTTGTTTAGCATTTTTTCAGGCAATAAATATGCGATTGGCTCAAAGTTAGAAGTTCACGAAGAAAATTGGAATTTGTTTTTTAAAAAGGTGGATTCTTTGATTCTTGGATTTTGGGATGCTGGATGTTCTGAGAAAGATGTTGAGAGTAAAAGTACAAAAACAAAGAGAGAGAAAAGAAAAAGCGGAACGAATTGAGGACACTTAAATTCATGGAATCCCATGTGTGGATGCATTACACTTACTTATCGTACTGTGAATGTACAGATAGTAGGAAAATAGGAAAGAGACGAACAGGACAAGAAAGTTATTTTGTGTGTGTGTGTGTGTGTGTGTGTATATCTGTAGAGTTAACAGTAGGAAGATGGAATTACATAGAATTTGCCTTCCGAGTCCCAACATAAAGAAGATGAACATGAGCTCAAAGGTGGCCACCTCGTCTTTTACCTATATGCTCTGCCTTCTTTGAACTATGTGTGTATCTCCCGTATTCGACGACGTGGTTGTCATCGTCAGACACCAACGCTCTTCCCCACTTCCACTTCTGATCTCCCACACACTTTTAGAAAACTGGTTGGTTCGTTGGTGAGAGTACGTAGCCCAACTAAACCTGAATAGAACAATAAAGTAATTTCATTAATTTTCCTTTTCTCTCTTCCATTTTCTCCTTTATGGATTCTCTCAATTTGCCTCCTTTTATTTTTTTTTGTTTAACTTCCCACTTTGGTTTTTCTTGATTTTCCGTTAGAAAAGAGCAGAAGTATGTGTAGGCTCAACGTTCAACCTATTCGAATTCACCAATACGGTAGCATAATATATCCTTCCTCATTTGAGACTACCTTCAATGCATTTTTCAAGTAGGGATATCCATGAAAAAGCAATGTAATCAACTCGGTCTCTTTCTTTTTTTTTCTCTCTCTCTTTCTCTTGATCTTACAACTAATCGTGTAAGTGGTTCAAGTTTTATGGCCAAAATTCTTTTTGGGTCTCCAGACACTCACAAGGGGTTACATCGTTATCGTTAGAAAACTTTAAAAAAAATTCTTCTTTTCTACTGAGGTAGAAAAGGTAGCCTTTGCAATTACATCCCCACAAATGAATACTTTACAGCTCATTGAGTGGACAAATAAAAATAAATCCAATGGAATTTCAAAGAAGGACAAGAAAACAGAAAATTGTGTGCCTTGAAACTTTGTCTAAATTATATACCTTACATTGTTTTTTTCCGGTTTTTCCGTTCATTGACAACAGTTAGTTTTATTATTTAAAAAATATTTCTGGCCAATGTTTTGGGTTCTGGTTTTCACTCATTGAATTTGAAGTGGAAGTTTGTGATGTTTTTTTTTTTTTTTTTCGCTGGGGCATTTTTATATATTTTTGAGCCGAGTTTTAATGGGAGGAGGAAATGGCGGATAGGTTGAGGAGGATGGTTCCATCTAGAAGATAATAGACACTGGGTCTTACATAATACATAAGATGATTCCACCACACCAACGAGATGATGGACCATTTATTCTCATAAACAACTCTCCTGAATATTGTATTACGCTCAAGAAACTTTTTGGACATGAACAGTGAGGAAGTTGTAAGTAAAAGTGAAAGTAAAAGTGAAAGTAAACCGCACATACACACATGGAAGAAGACTGAAGAAACACAAGTGAAATTGAACCAGGTTATGGCATGTTGAATGCTATACACACAGCAGCATGTAGATACTGTAAAGTTTAGATATATATTGCGATTACCGTTCAAAGGGTATATTAAAGCCCTGCGGATTCGCATATAGAAAATCCATGGGTTCGTTTGAATAGAGAGATATTGGACTGGCTGTAGGGACCAGAGGACTCCCAATTTCGAATTATAGCGGTACATTTTACTCCAGTCTCCAGTCCATCTTTCAGTCTTCTTTCACTCTTTCAGTTTCCCATGCACAAGGAACAAGAGGGATGTGTCTAGCTGATATTTTACGGATATTTCCACGGACATGGCCATAACATGTTAAAAGAGATCACCACTAAAAAAAACCGGCAGTTGTTTTGGTCACGTAATGCGAAAGATGGAGTTTCCCATTCCCGCAGTTTCATGTCACGACCACTATTCAACTACATCTATACAGATATTGCATGTATTTCTGGACTCTCCAGATAATAAACAAAAAAGGAAGGGAAGAGAAGGAGGAAATGGCAAGTTTAAAACTCTCATGTCATTTCAAGATAGTTTCAATGACGAGATGATGATGATATGTAATGAAATACAGATTACTCAGAGTTTCTCTGCTCACACATGAATAGCATAGCGTCAGCATATCAAAATGTATTGCGAGTCAATTATCAATTACAAGTGAGTTTATTGACTTTGGTACTTCCCATTTGAAAGTTTTTATTTTTATTTAATATTTAATCAGTTTCATCGTGTGTAATTGAATTTGAATTTGAATTTGAATTTGAAGTTGAATTTCAGAATCTGATGGTCAATTCCTAAATTCTAGAGATTTATATATTCTATATGGAAATTAAATGTTTTGGTTTTTCAAAAATATTTGACGCACATGAGGCTTGTGATTTTCCTTTGTAAAAAGTTGACAAAGGATGTAACCTATTTTAAAAATACTATTTTATGGCTTGATTAGCCTCACTCTATAAATATTCAATGATTTTTACATAAAACAATAATGATTTCACCCTAAAGTTTCTTCACATTCCTTATTTTATTTTCGAGCTAATGAAATTCTCGTCTTTTAGTAAATAATTCAGAGTTGCTTTCAAACCATATACAGACTCCAGACGTGAGACAAGAGAAAGTTTTCTCTTTGTACTTGTGAGTCTACCTGGATGGATTTCCCTCCTGTGTTTCTTCAAGACTATACTTTAAAGTTGGAAGAGGTCAGAGGTCATCATATTATAGTTTAACCTTTCCCCAAACCTTGAGTAACGTATACAACAGGCGTCAATTACATGTGCGCTTTCCTTTTTTGAATATTTCATCATGTTATTCTTAACTCTGGAGTCTTGTTTTCCTTCATCTTCTTCTTCTTCTTTGCAGTAACTGGAGTGGAACTTTACTTTGTACATTTTGTAAGCTACACCAATCCCTCAATCCCCCCACATTACACATTCACTCTTTCTGCCATTTCCATTGGATTATTTTTGTGGATGTGACTGACCTTTTTGTCTCTACAAAGTCCTGAGAGCGGCACAACATTTCGATTAAACAAACAAACTTTATTTTTTTTTAACCCGACTGCTTTTCTACAATAAAATATTGAATGTTAAAAATCGGGTGGAAGTGTACAAGTTTTGAGTTTTTTTTCTTTTTTTTTTTGGCAAAGAAATAAAGGGAAACAAAATAAAAGGGAAAAATCAGATTGGACTGCAAAGAAAAAAAGTTAGAGAGTGAAAAAATCCAGATATTTCTGATAGAGGAATGAAATGACCATTCGTATATATAGCCGTCCGATCTGAATCAATAAGTCCAGGAAGTAATATATTTGAGCTGGTGTCGTAAGTTTTCACTATGCTCGTCTCCAACCCATTATTCCATGTTTCCTTTTGTTATTCACCTCTTTTTTTCCAAACTAAACCATTTCATTTCTATTTGCAATACAAAAGAAATTCAGCCTATGTACTCTTGGCGTTTTATCCATGTACGTACTCTCTATTCGGAAATGTTTGATTTTTTAGTTTTTTTTCATCGAAAGACAATTTTTCAAGGATCCTGCTATATTATAGCGGCATCCTTGAGTAATTGTCTTTCGATGAAAAAAAACTAAAAACTCAAAAATTTCCGAATAGAGAGTATACACATAACTAAATTTACATTTCAGACTCCATTGATTGGGATCTTATTTAAGACAAATTCTTTTCCAAATAAATCGAAGCTTTTTTGGAGTGTTGATTTCTGGAATTTTGAGTTTTGTTTTGAGTAGAGCATGAAGAAGTAGTATTATGAAAAAATATTAGTTTTGAAAAAAAACCCGCCGTTTGGGCGGGACGACGTATTGAAATTCGGAAATAGTGATATTTTCCCCATTTAATTGTGGAAAAGCGGTAAATTTTTCTGGCAATTTTTTTCTTGATTCGTCTTCTAGATGAAAAAATCTAATCGATGTCGATTTTTAGATTTTCAAAATTATCAAAACTACGCCGGCTACAGCGGTTTTTAAAACGGCGGTTTTCCGCCAAAACGGAAATCGTTATAACTTGGGCAAATGTGCTTCGATTTTGATGAGACTTGGTAGGGGACACATGTTATGGTTCTACACATGGTTTACTATAAGGTCAACGATTTGATGACCCTGTGAGGTCAATTTCCTTCGTAGTATCACACAAATTTTGTGACGAATCATTTTCAACATTGAAATTATGAAATGTTCAGATGAAATGTTTATCGTCTGCTCAATTCAATTCAACTTTATTTAACGTGCTGGATTGGGAACAGTATTTGCATACTGGCGTGTACCCCATGAACACTTCTAATGTCTATTACAATTTTCAATTTTGAATGATAGCCGATTAAGTGTTGTTTTGTCAATTACAATAAATGTAAATAATATAATAGTTTATAATATTTTGAGATTGTTGAGATGTGCAAGTGTGGTCGGCAGTGAAGGGAACAGACGTCCGTCTTGGTCTATCAACGTCGAACGAATTTCAGAGATTGTTTGATTCAGACTTTGTCAATCAAAGCATATGATTTCAAATATCAGTGGGAAAAAGCACTGCTGGATTTATCACTGAAACAAACCTGTAGAGATTTCCCCATGGGAGATGAAGTTGACATGCCGAATATTCAACATTCAACATGTGAAATCAGGGGGAACTGTGAAAAGTTTTGTGTCAACGTGAACAACTTCCCAATGAAAATGAAAGGCAAACTCATTAGTGTCGGAGATGCTTTGACTAGTGGCGTTGAACTAGTGAAAATAATAGTAATAATAATAATAATTTGACTGTCCCTTGCACAGTAGGTACTTTTCCTTATATTCATGAAAATACATACATAGAAAACTGACGAGAGTGAACTGGCGATGAGTGAAAGGAAGGGAAAGGCAACTAGGAGTTTGACAACCCCGACAATTCAAATGTGCGTGAATAAAATTGTTTGGGAGAATTACGCACTTACATAAGTACTATTAGGTACATATCTGTATAGCCAGGATTTAATAGCCCAGTATAAATATTCCTATAAATGATAAAGAAGGGTTGCTCTTCGGTCGTTCATTCATTCGTCGTTGTTTTCCTCGCGAGGGTGAACGGAGGACTGTTCTCTCTCTCTCTTTCTCTCTCTTTCTCTCTATGAAGAATTAGGGTTCCTTGTAGCCGCAGGACGAGGACGCACATCGTGTGTCATCGTTGTTCTTGTCCTTGTCATATCTAACGAAGAGTGGAAACAGAATAAAATCGTCCTATAGTTGATATTGTTGACCATAGTGAGAGTGTCCTCCTCAACTCCTCCTGGACCACGATGATGAAATACGAGTCCAGCTGGATGTACGTATCGTACATATTGTACATGTAGAATATACAATATACAATATTGCTTCCTTGTGGGTCAGATTATGTCCAAAATAATGTAAAACACTGGGAAACACGCTCATACACATGATTTGTACACAAAGATGCCCTACCATGACCAATACATACAATGTACATAAACGAATGTGTACATACATATAAATTCTATGCCTCCCATGTATGATGTATAGGTATATCCAATAAATACATATATATTTGCACGAAGCACCTCGAGGAAAGTGCGTCCAATATCCAATGTCCTTCCTAGTTCCTAACTTCCTATCCACAATCCACACTCACTCACTTACACTTATACACATTACATACACACAAATAGCGTGAGCATGGTACTTTCATTTTCTATATATTTCGTTTTCAGGGTTTGTTGGGTCTTTTTGGCTTGGGGTTTGAATCCTTCTCCCTCTTTTTCTCTCTCTCACACAGTTCGACTCATCGTCAGAGTCTCCTGTCCCTACGTTTGTCTGACCAAGAGTCAGAGTCGGGAGCAATCTGATCGTGAGAGAAACAAAATGTGCATATACCTATACATACTTACATATACGAGTACTTACATACATACATACATGATGAATACAATGGGAAAATATGACAGAGTTACTACTATGTACAATATGATATTGTCAATATCTACATACTACACTGTGTACCATATGCATGTACACACGTTGTATGTATAGCACACATTTATTCGAAGAAGGAAAAAACCCCAATTGAATGATAAATTGTAAAATCTTTCCCATCGCCCTATATTTCATCTGTGTAATAAGAGATATCCCCAATATCCACATCCACATCCAAATCCACCACCACTCACCCTCACGCTCTTTTGTTATTTACGCTTAGGTTGCAATCTCTGTCTTTTCCTCCCTCCAGCACATATTTATACCTACATAGACTACATACTACCTACTATGTACATAGTACCTATACCCTATACCTATACATACTACATATTTACATGGTGACAGTCAAAGCTAAAAAGTTGGACAATTTTTTACGCATTTTCCTACAAATATGTATGTACTCTAATTTATTTTTGTGGGGTGGGAAGCTGAAAGCTGACACTGAATGCCTCAACAATATTTTGACGGGGAATATTGACAAAATATTATGATTTTGTGGTATACGCCTGAATTTGAATTTGATACAAAATCCGGTTTTTTTCTACTGTCAATTCATTAATAAATATTGTTGTTATTTGTATATTTTTTTGTCTGGGAAAAGATTTTTGTAGAATTATGGGAGATTAATTGTAAACCATGTATCTGTTCTGTATATGCTCATCACCCTGATTTGTTGCTTGTTGGTTTATCCCTGGGATCGATCATGAATGTCGACAATAAAGATCACATACACTAGACAGAGTACGCACTTTGAATGATTCATTGTCCGGATGAATGAATGAATGAATGAGTGCTCATTCTTTTAATCCGTGAAAATACTCCTCCTCCCCACCTATTCCTCCTCCCTCCTCCTCTCGTCCATTAGAATTTACAATCATTTCCCAATATCCTTTCTACACAAGTCAATTAATGTTTAGTCAACGAATATGTCAAGTCAAGTGTAGTCGGGGATTTCCATTTCCACCAGAGTTTATCACCTCAAACTTTACTGTCAACTGAGCACTAATAGAAACGAAACTGTAAAAGCTCTCTTGATTACAATTTTGGATTGTAATCCATAAATTTCGATAAATTTCCCCACTTCCACAATCCAGATTATTATGATGTCACTTTTTTTTATAAATCTAAATTAAATTTGTATTAATTCAGCGCTATGCAATTTTATTTGTTTTAATTACTTGATGATCCATCATCTCTTCATTTGTTTTAATTACTTGATGATCCATCATCTCTTCATTTGTTTTAATTACTTGATGATCCATCATCTCTTCATTTGTTTTAATTACTTGATGATCCATCATCTCTTCATTTGTTTTAATTACTTGATGATCCATCATCTCTTCATTTGTTTTAATTACTTGATGATCCATCATCTCTTCATTTG
>JAIUND010003255.1:0-16844 GCA_034699125.1 Gisinianus flammeolus
AATGCGATCGTTTTTCTGGAAATGTTCCGATCAAGTACGCATTCCGATCGTTTCCGAGACTTTATTTTTGAACGGGATCGCTCTAATTCAAAACGGTACGGTAAGGAGAAATAGAGATAGAAATAGAAAACGGAACCATCGCATTCAGCTTTCCAACTCTTCTTCCTTCCTGTTCGTTTCGTTGGTTCGCTGGTTCGCTGGTTCGTTGGTTCATTGGTTCGCTGGTTGTTGGGTTCGTTCATGTGAGGGAAATGAAAATGAAGGGAGTCATGTGGAAAACAATGGGGGGGATCAGGATCATGATCATGGAAGCTGCATTAAGACTCATTACGGAAATCGATCGAGTTCAATAATCACACATTCGGAGTCAAACAGCAGCAGAAACAGGAACAGAAACCCAAATAATAGAAAATACGATAGTAGAAAATGGAAGAGAAAGCGAAAGAGGGAAATCCAATGTACGAGTATGTGCGGTTGGGATTCGGAATGGAATGAGGAAGATTCTCCGTCTTCTTCTTCATCTTCTTCATCTCGTTCACTTGTATTCAAGTCGGAGTTGGAGATTAATTACACCTGAGAAATCAGAGCATGACACCTGGAAAACCTGGAAAACCTAGAGAGAGAGAACCAGTAGCAACAACACTGTACAAAGTATACGAAGAACGAAGAAACGCCGATATAATTCACATATCGAAATGAGAATTAGAATGAAGTGGAAGTGGAAGTAGAAGTACAGAAGTGAAGATATGCGGGGGGGGGGGGAAGAGGGAGGAGATTCTTCACTTGATTGCCCCGAGTCCCTTCAAATGGGTTCACTAATTATACTCCAAAGCAAGATAAATAACTTGTTTCCTTGACTTGAACGTGTGACGGATGGATGGAAATTGAACTGGAAATGGAAATGGAAAGGAACAGGTGAGAAGCAACCCAATTATCTGATCATCTGTTCCTTCATCTGTAGATTTCACCTTCCCTCTCTTATTTGTGTACAGATACAAGCTCGGACGTTGCCATGGATATATTTGTACCATATGCACGATATATATATATACACACATATATCTGCGTGATTTTTCTGGTGGGGGGGGGGGACGAAGGAATTGAGATGTGCCGTTCTCTGGGTCTCTTGTTTCGTCTCATCCCTGATTTTTTTTACAGATCCCACGAGAGGAATCTCGACCCTCTCCTTGTTCCACACAGATAAATATATGCAACCAAGTTGATTTGAAGAGAAGGGAAGTGGATGCAAGTGAAAGGGAAAGTGAAAGTGGGGACGACGAGGACGACGACGGCATTTGGGGGAGCATTCATAAAAAACGCGGGGGGAATTCAATTAGGTTCTCCTTGGGGCTCGATAAACTGAACAAATTCATATTTTAACAATATCTGGGCCGTAAATATCACGGCATGACATTCCGTTGGAAGGAAGAAGAACCAACCAAAGAAGGAAAAGAAGGAAGGCAGAAGACCAACGAAGGACAGAGTTGCATTATCTTCATTCTATATACTATTCTATAGGCCACGAAAAAGAAGAAGACGGCGAAGATTCCAATAACTTTTTCACATTGTAACAACTTGTAAAATGCGGGGTTTTGGTTTGGATTCTGGATATTCTGAATCCTGAATTCTACATTCTGAATTCTGAATTCCGCCATCGATATCTTTACCCAAGGGAAATCTGTCTCATAAATTCCAAACAGAACGCCGTGCCGTCGAATGTCATCCGATTTCCAGGAACGACTTCCTGTCCCTTTACTTTTTACTTCCCTTCCCGTGACGTCATAATGTAGACAGAGTTGCAACACCATACGTTTGCCATTGCCATTGCCATTGCCATTCTGCCTGGCTGACTCTCATTTACTTTGCAATTCACAACACCATATGCATATGTATTGACGATTGTAAGAAGATGGAGGAGAAGAAGCAGATGAATGAACGAGACTTGGCCCTGTGGACTAGTCAAGTGAAAGTGAAAGTGGAAGTGGAAGTGAAAGTGGAAGGCTCTTGACCTCGGAGATCCACCCGGACCGCTTTACTTTATACATCTAAACATCCGATCATCCAACTCCTGTAAAGAAGGGAAGGAGAAGGAGAGGGAACATTGGAAATGATATATGGATTCGCATTCCCATTCGCATTCGAATTCGAATTGTTTTAGAGCAGGATCTTCTTCATTTTCATCTGCATTCCTCACAGATTCCTCATGGCTGGTGTAAGGAGACTGACAATTGAGCCATTGCGAGCGTTTCGTTTGTGAGGAGTTTGTGAATTTCTCCATGTAGAATTCTTTTAGTTTTAATTTTAGAGAGGAAGAAAGAAATAGGGAGATTATCCAAAGAAATGCGTGTTCTTGGTGATCAATGCACAGAAAGCGAGGGTGAGGGAGAGAGAGTAAGGCAGAAAGAGCGAGAGAGATGAAAAAGAGAGGAATGTGAGATGTGGATGTGGATGTTGGGCATCCAGTATCAAGGGATATTGAATTGTGCCGGAGGGGATGGAGATGGAGATTGAGATTGGAGATTGAGATTGAGCGAGTGATTGAAGGCTTCGTTTCTTCTACTTCTTCTTCTTCTTCTTCTTCTTGGTTCTCGTGAGGCTTGTTAGCATATGAATAGACAAATCAGAATGGCAAACAATGAGATGCTCAGGCAGCTAGAACTGATTAATCTCCATTGTTAAACGCAACTTCTCTCTCCCTCTTTCTTCCCTTTCTCTCTCTCTCGTTCTCTCTCCTGTCGCTTTCAAGAGATGCTTTGCCATTTCACATTTGCTCCCGTCAACGTCAACGTCAAGCCATCACTGCTCAACTGATCACCTTACACAAATACTTTCCTGACTGACTGACTGCCAGTAGTTACACAACACAATCTTTTCGATGAATTCCTTAATTCAAATACAGATAATTCATGCACAAATGCAGATGGAGGATGGACAACCGGCAACACACAACAAACAGTAGAGATTGCAAAACCATCTCAATTTCTGAGCCGTCCATCAGCCATCTCGATCGAGTGTCGGATTGTTTCATCTTCATCGTCATCTTCATCATCATCTTCATCCTCATCGTCATGGTGATCAGCTGGATCCCTTCTCTCTCTCTTTCCAAAGCTGTCCATCACATCTAATTTCTAATTCCTAAATCCCCTCATAAACAATTGACAATTAAACAATTAAATCTCCTCCATTCGATATGCAATCTCTTTTCTCTCCCCCCAGTCAATTATTAATTGTTATCGTACACGGAGGGACGAATCTTCCTTTCTGGACAGGGCAATAAGTCAATAAGAATAAGGAAACTGAATAAATGGTGGGATTGCATTCTTAATTCTTACTCGTCGGTAGAGGACTTCTCTTTTCCATCTCAAATTGAGATTCTCAATAGTTGTGACATTGACATTGTACCATAAAATCCAAATCTCCTCCTTCTGCTTCTGCTTCTGTTTGTCACTTCAAAATAATTCAAATTCAAAATTAAAAAAATTCAATTTGGTTCAAAGGGATTTAAATGCATGTTAAATTGTTCGTTGTTTGTTTGTTTCGTTTTGACACACATTGTGCATTGTGCATTGTGTGGTGTTGGGGAGGGGAAAAAACGTTGGTAGTCTGAAAAAATCCAGATGAAAAGAGACAGACGAGCGTAGTCAGACGGGTGAAAATACAAAAGCGCATCATTGTGAGAGTGAGACTTGATTCTCTATGCAGTAAAATGAGCCCTCACACGGTGAATCTTTTCAATGAGAATTGAAAACCCCTCCTCTCAAAAATTCCAAATCTCATTCCCCATGGAGAAATGTCTAAAGTCTAATGTTTAATGTCTAATGTGAGTACTCAGTTTCTCATCGTCGGTTACGTCAGGTGGACGTGAGTCATCTCATCTCATCCTCTTGCAAGTTCATTTCCATTGTGATGGACACCTTTTTAGCCTGGCTCGTCTGGCATTGGCATTCATTTCTATACAGTACAGATTTTCTCTGGAAATGTCAAGTCCTCATCATCAGTATATCGTCTGTTAAGTTCACAAACGAACTATAAGGATTTTCCTTAATTTGCGGAAATGCTACTACTGCGTCCGTCTTTGTGGGTAAAATTCTGAAAAAATTGAGGGTGACAGAAAAGGTCATGGCAGACAATCATGTCGAAGGACCCACAGCCCCATCTCCAGCCGTTTGACCTTTGCAGCAGGTCAACGAAATTAAGGAAAATAATTATAGTTTGTTTCTGAACTTAACAGACGATATGTACGTATTAAGTATGAGGATTCAATGGACTAAGGAATCTTGTGCAGTCACAGTCACAGTCACAACATGACGCGTGACTTCATTCCACAATTCCACATCTCTTCCCATTTCCATTACATCGTTAGTATACAATAATGAAAGGTAATGGATATCGGACAGGTAAAAGAAAAAAATTTGAATCGGGAATGAATTTCGAATTTCCTTCAGAGTCAGCCTCAGCGTCGTCATTCCATTAGTTTGAGCACCAAAGACCAAAGCAAGCCAAAGAAGGGAACTCCAACGTTTCCCGTATCAATAATTAAAAGTAAAAGTAAAAGTAAAAGTAAAAGTGGCCTGGTTGCAATGAAACGTGAAGGATTATTCCCTGTAGGAAATTGATGAATAATGTATGCACAGGATGAGGAAATGCAAATAATTGCTTGGTCGGTCGGTCGGTTGGGTCTGCGGTGTGTCAACAATCCCGCGTTGGCGTTCCTAATGTTACCCAATTCATATATACAGTCGTTGTCCGGCAGGAAGAGAGATCAAAGGGAATGGTCTGCCTTATCGTTAGCCTCAACATCAGCATCAGCATCCGCATCAGCAGTTTATGTCCATGTCGACAATTCTCAGCAGCTTGGACGTTGCGTTGACAAGAAGAACCCAGTGGAAACGGGGAATTTCTGTGCATCGTCTGCTCAGGCTACACAATTTCTCTTCGTCTGTTTATTTAAGAGCGAGAAGACTGTGGGCAGATGGACGGATGGACTCGTCACATTTTAACAACCTCAGTTCGAACCAGAATCAGAATCAGAATCACAGACTCAGAGTGACCATCGAGTGAATCGTCATCTTGTTTCATATACCATACGATAAAAAAAATGTATATATGCATAGCCCAATTTTCTGCAATGTTTACATTGTTGAGTAAACAGGAGATTCGAAATTCGAAATTCGAGATTCCCTTTCTCGTCCGGGTTTTATTTACACCCCAAAAAACACACACACACACACACATAAATACACACAAATGCAAGCTGGACCAGATAAAATGACGGGAATCCCTCTCTCTGGCTGCTTGAGCTCATTCAAATTCAAACTCAAATGCTAATGCTAATGCTACTGCTAATGCAGAGGAATTGTGAGTGTGTGTGTGTGTGTGCTGGTCATTTGATATCTGTAGGATATTTCTGTTTGATTTTCCAAGTTTCCGAGTAGTCGGATGGAATTCCCACATGACTCCATCACATCAAATTCAACATCCCCACTTGAAAGTCTCTCCACATTTCCCACTTTCTCTCTTGTCCTTGTCCTTGTCGCCTATGCAAATTGTTGGAACTGGAAACTGGAAAACCAGACATGAACGAATGCGGGCTCCCTTTGATTTCATTTCACCACATCATTATCAAAGAACCTTTTCTTCTCTCTGATTTTCGATTAAAATGGTAAAATCTAACAGAACGTCCATGCGATAGTAATACAAATACAAATACAAATTGGACATGAGTGTATGGACGTGGTTTCTTTATCTTCACCAAAATGTGGACGATTTTAAAGTTTAATTCCTGCGGTCAGATCCCGCATTTCTTGCGACGGGAAAATTATGTGAAAGTATAAACTGGAGAGATGGGGATTTGGAGATTGGGAATTGGGAGAAAGTATCTGTACAAGGACATGTTATCTATATGATTCGCTTATAATTGAGTGGGCGTCTCTCTGAACTTGAAGAAAGTTTCGGAATCGGATTTCCTTTGGTTTCCTTTTGTCTTTGTCTAGTATATACCTAAAATGTGCGTATAATATCCTGATCCTGAGGAGGACGGCAGGCACAAGAAGGAAGGAATAGAGCTTTTCGGATTTTGGATTTTGGATTTACTCTTTACATTGTACATTGAGCAAGTTTCCATGTTAAATTACGATATATCTCTTGCCTTTTCCATCTCACCTGAAATAATTCGTACCGTCTGGCTCTCCTCCTTTTATCTCCACACGAAACAAAGGAAATTACAAAGACAAAGGCAAAGGCAAAGACAAAAACAGAAACAGCGATGCCCGTTTCCCGTTTTCCAAGATTTCGGGGTTTTCTGCCTACTGTGTGTGTGGACAGTAGGAATATTGATATTGTAGAAGTAGAAATAGGACTAGGAATGGAGACGAGACGAGATTAGAGGCATGATGATCACGTTACCTGGCTGACTGGTTGAATCTCAACCCTCCTTCTTGTTTATTATATTTATTCGGAGGAGGAGGAGGAGGATTTAAAGTTGAGTGGAGTGAAGGAGCTGCTCCTGTTTGCTCCTGTTTGTCAAATGTAACTGTACAGTCCAATACGATTTCCTTTGGTGGTGGTGGTTCCTCCAGTTTCCAGTTGTTGTGATGTGGATGTGGATGTGGATGCCGGGTAAGCTGACTCACATTCACATTCACATTCAGTGGGGAATATCACTGTATAGGGAAAGGGAAATCGGATTACTTGATGTGGGATGTGAATCAGTGGAGCGAGTTGCCAAACAAGCATTGTCAGAAACCTACAGGAACTACTTATACAGATATACAGGTATAAGTATGTAAGATAGTTTGCCTATAGAATTGCCATTGCATTGCATATATAAGATACGCAAGGGAAACTTTCCTGCCGTCCATCCAGCTCTCAATTCTCAATCCTCAATTCACAATCACTTATTAGCGATGCATGAGTTGGCCATTTACCATCTACATACGATACGATACAAAATAAAAAATCTGCTTCATCTGCTTTTCTTCTCCTTTTTTTCGTTTCGTTTCTCTATGCATCTGCATTTGCAACTGTTGAATCTGAAATACTTGAATCTTGAATCACTCGTCGTAATTTTCATGGGATGGATTTTTTTTTCTCTGTCAATTTCTCAGGGAGACGACGAGACGAGACGACGCCAACATCAAAAGTATCTGTACAGCAACGGCAAGTCACATTCGACTTTGATCTGTCTCCTTGTCCTTGTCATTCCCGTTGTCGTTGAGATTCCAATGGAGATGATGGGATTCAGTTTCATTTACTTATGCTCCTCCTGTTTACATGCAAACAAGATGCCATTTGAATCCCCTCCACCACACAATTCCCTCTTCATCCCGAGACGGGAAAAAAGGGGAGATTTTTTGGTAATCGTCAGCATTTTCTTTTTCTTTCTCTCTCTTTTCGACGACTCTCCTTCCTTCAGGATTCCCAGCTGTACGATGTATCCGAATCTTCATGGCCATGGTAATAAATCCCCCCCCCCCCCCCCCAAATCTCGTCAGTTCCTCACTCTCTCTGTCTTGTTTCTTGTAGCCACAGTTTTGTAGTGTGTGCGTGTGTGTGTATGTGAAATCACATCACTCTGGACAAGATGCAGATGCAGAACCAGAACCAAAACAAAAACCCAAACGAGAGCGAGAGCAAGAGATTTTCGTGTCGTGTTTTGTTTGAGTTGGATTTCGGGGGCGAGAGAGTGAAAAGTGGAAAGTGGAAAGTCGGTGTGCAAACAGAATTTTAAACGTTTCACTCTGGAAGCCTACTTGGAGGAGGGTTATTTCGATTTTCGGGATTTGGGCTGATGGAGAGAGACTCGGAGGAAATTGCAAGTGTCAAACGGGAGTGAAAGCTGTGGTTCGTTGGTTCGAGATCATTGACCCACATTGATCTCCACATTCCCCCCAACAACACAAGTGTGAATTTTCTCAAGCTCATTTTTGCATCATTTCGCACGCACGCACGCACGCAAATAAATACACACGCTATTTGCAACTCTCGTCCTCTCTCTTTCTCTCTCCGTCTCCGTCTCACAGTTTCCCCATTATTCATCCTGTTTCTACATATTTCTGTTGAGGTTTTTGTGGTGTTGCCAGGGAATTCCTGGATGGCAATCCAACCGCTAGAGATGCTGGATTTTGGATTCCTAATATATGTATAATCATTTAAAGGGGAAACAAAAGAAGTTGATGAAGGACGAGGACGCATCACGACAAACGACGAACGACGTTTCTGTCGTGTCGTCTTCCTTGAGGACTGAAGGAGACCGTGGGAAAATTATAATGAAAATGAAAATGCGGGGATGCATAAAGGCAATGTAAAAAGGGGAAGCTCATGGATCATGGATTCATATCCAAATGAAATGATGAAATGAAATGATATTCGGTTATTCTATAATTTCCATACAGCTATTGTATCGTATGAGGAGGAATGGGATTAAATATTAAACATTAAAATTAAAAGGCTGTCGCTGTCAGTTGGTTTGAACACTTTGAAAATTCCCTCGCACTGACATTACATTACATTTTACATTACACTTACGATACTTTTACTTGTACACTACATAGACAACATATCGTACTGTAAACTTCACTTAAGCCGGAGTCGCTTAAGACGGAATTCCGGATAAGACGGAAGGTTATTGTATATTCGGTTGGCCGGCTATATAAACCATGTTAAATATTTCTCATAAACCGGAATCACATAAGACGGAAAACCGGATAAGACGGAAGAATTTTTGTCCCTGTTTTGGTTCAACCAACTGCTTAAGACGGAATTCGTCCTTTTCCCCACAAAAATATGTGTACGTGTATGAAGACTGAAAACTCATTGACGTTTCTCAGAATTTGGTGAGAGGATAAAAGAGAATTATAAATCCAGAAATTGAATTCGAGGAATTGGATTGGAACAAGTGGGGAAGAGAGAGAAATAAAGGGTAAAGTAGGAATATAAATGTACACATTAGGTGCATACTTATTTACAATGCATCCATTGACTTTTGTTTATTCTAGTATTTTTGGAATATCTGTTGATAAGAAGTTAAAACTTCACTGACATTCAATTTTTATTCTATATATATCAGTCTCTCGATTTTCTGCCTTTGGTCAATGTTGTGTTGAAAATGGGTCCACATAAAAAAAACTGTCTATTGACGAAAAATAAAAATTTTTATTGCAGTTAAAAACTGCAAAACCTAGTGAAATAATAAAAACTAGTGGAATTTGCAAGACTGTCGTGTACGACATTGCAAAAAATAAAGATCAAATTACACGAGCTTTTGAGAGCGGACAAGCAAAATCGAGAAAAATCAAGTCGTCATCTAGAGAAGATGTAGATCGAGCTTTGCTCCAGTGGTTCAGAGAAAAAACAAAACAAAAAGCAGGTAGTATTACTGGGCCAATTCTTCAGTGTAAAGCAGAATTCTTTGCAAAAGAGCCGGACAAGGACAACGGAAATGAGCCATGGAAATGCAGTGAAAGTTGGATGACCCGATTTCGGCAGAGACACAGCGTCCAATGGACAAATCTTCACGGTGAATCCGCGGATGCAGATGAAGCCTCTGCCAGTGCCTGGATTAATAACGAGCTGCCTGAACTACTGAATAAATATGGACCCCACCGAATTTTTAATGCGGACGAAACTGGAGTGTTTTATCGAGCATTAGTAAATAAGACCATGGCTTTTAAAGGAGAAAAGTGTAGAGGAGGGAAATTAAAAAAAGATCGTGTGACTGTGGTTGTGTGCGCGAATATGTCCGGAACTGTGAAAAAAAGTTGTTGGTCATTGAGAATTCTAAAAATCCAAGGGCATTTAAAAATACCAAATCTCTTCCTGTTGACTATGACCACAGTAAAAAGTCTTGGATGAATGGGTTAATTTGGGAACGGTGGTTAGTAAAATGGGACAAAAGCCTTGGTCAAAAAATACTACTGCTCGTTGATAACTGTTCAAGTCATCGTCAACTTCCCGAGCTCAAGAATATTGAGGTGAAATTTCTTCCTGCAAACACTACGAGTCTCATTCAGCCAATGGGCCAAGGAATAATTTCTAATTTAAATGTGCATTTTCGAAAATTAATAAATATGGATGTCATAAATCAGTTGGACTCGGCAGAGAAAAAGACGAGGAGTTTGTTGTAAAACCACCGAATATTCTCCAGTCTATTTTGTGGTTGTACGAGTCGTGGAAGAGTGTGCGCAAAAATACGATAATCAATTGTTTTCGCCATTCTCGTATTTGCTCCCCCACCATGAAAAATGTGGAATCACCTCCAGCTGACGTAGACAACGAACAACTTTGTCTACAAGCTGCCCATTCTCTTGGACTCAATGACGAGGAAGGACGACAATTGGCATTGGATTTTGCGACAATTGATGACGACGTCTTGACGGAGGAGGAACTCACTGATGAAATGATTCTCGACAGTGTCCGGCCTACACCAAATGACTCAGAGGAAGAAGACGACACTGAAGAGGACAACGGTGAGACTGCCGAGACTGTACCAACTATTTATGAGATGACGGAGATGATGAAAAAATCAAGTTGTACTTTGTTTCTCAGCCAGATACTGACGACAAAATGTTTTCTATTATTCACAAAATTTATAATTCATTGATTGAAAAGCAAAAGGCTGAAAAGTTTTGTAAACAGACAAAAATCACAACATATTTTACCCGTATATAACATAAGAATTCTACTTTCTATAATCTCCATACACTGCAAATAATAGTATTATAATACATATATATTTTTTGTCATTATCCTGACTCAATTTACCTCTCTACCTGTCCAAAAATGTATGTGCACTTCATTTACCATTGCATATAATTTAACTTACACCATAAAGACACGCCTGGAGACCAGCCTACATATATATACATACTTTTTATAAAGCATTCGGTTAAAACGGAATTCCGGTTAAGACGGAAAAAATTCCCGGTCCCGACTTAAGTGAATTCCACAGTACATGTAATGTAATTCCATATCATTTCATAAATCTCGAGCGAGTCTCTCCTCACTCCTTATTGTTAGACACAGACACGTCATACTTTTTTTACGACATCATCAGGATATGTACTCGTGTGAGGAAAAACGAGAGAGGATTTGCTGTGAGCGGATGAGTGTGTGTGAGCAAAAGCAAATGGGGAGAAGGAATTAGTCATGAATTGTTAAATCTAGTGGAAATCTCAATTTCAAATCCTCTGCTGTGTCTTCAAGTCTCTTGATGTGAATTCAAAAGGTGAGCTCAACACAACACAGCAGAACACAGAGCATACACATTTAGGGCTTGAATAAAAACCCAGGAAATTAATTAGACGATCATGAGTTTTGGTCAAAGGCGGTCTTTGGTGTTTGGTCGGCCTCTCTCTCTTTCTCTCTCTCTCTCTTCTCTTTCTCGCCCATGTGGAATGGCATTGGCATTAGCTAAACGACTGAGTCACTCCATCTCATGTCTAATACTAATGCCTAATGGACGCAAGTGCATTATCCATCCACCTTCGTCCACATCCACCCACAAAAAAAGACATTAGATTCACGTTACGTGCAGAGCTGGGAAACTTTTCAAATTAACACTCAGCCCAACAGAGAACGAGAGAGACAGACAGAGAGAGAGAGAAAGAAATGGAAATGGACGCAGTGAGCGTAAAAAAAGTGTAGCCAAGAAAACAAGTGGCCTTTTATGGTCTCATCCTCACAATCCAACCGACGACCGACAACGACGACGACGACTTCACCACGTTTTTTTTAATACCAATCCAACTAAATGTCTTACAGATTGAATTGTATTAAAACTACAGACGACAGACATTGAATGAAAACGTCGAATAAAAAAAACACGGAAGATATCCAACGATGGGATGGAAAAAAAAGGGGGAAGATGGAAGATGTGAAACAAATGGGGCATGGGAATTTGAATATTCTGGATCCGGATCCGGAATGAAGACTATATCGTGTCTTGAAGTTGGGAAGAGAAACGGTTTCACGGTCAAATGGTGACATGACATTTGAATGGAGATTGTATCGTATTCTACGATACAGACGGGGGAGGATGAGGAAAAGATGGAAGAGGGAACACACAAACAATTCCCCGTTTGTGTCTCTTGTTTTGTTTTGGTTTATTTTGTTTGGTTTGGTTTGGTTATTGGTTGTTCTCATTACGGATGCGGAATTGGAGATTTGGAGATTGAAGGTTGATGGAAGGTAAGACACGACACGAAGGAAAAGAAATGGAAATGGAAAGTGGATAAAGTGGCATATGAGAAAGGTGGAATATCGAATATCCAAACTCGTCTCGGTTCTTGGTGATCTGTATCCTGGCAATAAAATTGGGGAGGGGAAGAGAACGCTCACCTTTGGATCCGTTGTTCCCTATTCTTGTTGCTTTTGCTATTGCTATTGCTGTTGTTGGGTTGGAATGATAGTGAGAGTGAGGTGTGCAATGCGTATATATGTACGATACATAAATATGTGTGCACATATGTGTGTGTGGTCCTCTGGGAGATTGGCGTCTATTGAGCTGACTCACCCCCATGAAATTGCATTAGGCCAGCAGCCAAGCGAACACCAAAACCAAAAGCAAATCTTTGTCATTTCCCCATTCAAAATGTCACATAGACTTCTGTCTCTCTTTCTTTTTCCCTTCCTGTCCCCATTCTAAATATAAACAACAGGAAGAAAACACACGTTTTCCTCCTTTTCTCTCTACGGATGGAATCCGGAATCCGTTTCAATCAATATGGAAAACCCATCCATCCATCCATCCATCCACCTTTGAATTTGAATTTGAATTTGAATTTGAATTCCAACGCTCAACCTCAAAAAAAGAAGAAAAACAAAGGGAATATATAAACAAATTTATCAATCTCTTCCACTCCTTTTCCCCCGTCTTATCACATCACCCACTTTTATAGGTACAGATTTTAAATCCGTTTGTATTTTTCTTTTTCCTCTCTCTCTCTCTCTCTCTCTCTACATAGAATGCACTTCATTTATTTGTCCCGCATGCAACAATTGTACGATACGATATACCTACTCGAATCTCAAGCATTAATCAGCTGGCAGTTGGCAGATGAAATGGCGATACAGATAATGGCGGATGACTGGAAATGACAATTACAAAAAAAAGGAGACTCGTCCGTTTCTCGTTTGTTGTTTTCATTGGGAGCTGCACGACGCAATCGAATGGAACAACTGAACAAGGGAATATCAGTAAGTAAATGGAAAACAGGGAAGGGAAATCCATTGGGGTTTTTTCCATTCCTTTCTTTTTAATCATCCACCGCAATATCTGTCTGTGCTCTGATGCTCTGTGGTATGTGGCTGTGGCTGTCACAACAAGGGAATCATCATCATCATCATCTGGACACAAGAATGAACCAAGAACCTGGGACTCCCAAAAAACAAGTCCATCAAAATGCAGAAAAACTCAAATACAAAATACAAATACAAATACAAATAAATGTTCAGAATATGTATACGCTCTTTATATATGTATGAAATGAAATAGTTTTTATCAGATTTCAATCAAGTCTGGGCCCTTGAAATATATATTAATTTAGTTTAATTTCAATTGAATCTTTATCAAATCCTTTGTTGTCTCATCATCAAAGGAAATGCCGACGATCCACAAAGACCCGCATTCGCAATTTCGATACCGAACCAACTCATCCGAATCTAATCTCTTGACAATCTCAATCTCAGTCGTCGGTCAGATAATTCAGATCCACCATAGAAAAGGGCTCATTTGTCATTGTCATTGTCATTGGCGGATGCGAATGCGGATGCTGAGAAAATTTGCCATCTACCACACCGTGCTTTTATTTATTTTTTTGATGGCGAATGCGTGATCGTATTTAAGATTTCCGGTGTGGTTTGGTGTGGTTCGTTTCTTCCTTCCTGCCACAGAATTTAGTGGTGGAGTCGGCAATTGCAATCGCAATCGCAATAATAATGAAAATGAAAATGAAAATCATTTGTGGTGAATTTTGTGTGTGTGGGGGGCGATAAGTCAGCGTTAAGTGGGTGACGGGAGGGCAATTTAAGGGCCAAACGGACCGGAAAAGTAAATTGAAAATTATTATAAAGCATGAGAAAGTGCAATTACGACTAAACGAATGGAGGAAAACGAAAACGGAAAGGAAATGAAACTCTTTGAGACTTTTGATCTCTGTCTCCATTTTCATTTCCTTCCCATATCGTACTTTCTTGACCACTTTTCCTCTCTTTCTCTCTGACTTTCGGTTCATTCCAAAATATTTATGTAGATGGAATTACGATATGTGTGCGGCAGAGTTTTGAAGTGTAAAAGTGCACTGTGGTTTGCGATTTGCGAGGAGGACAAGTGGAAATTGAGTCATCACAATTAATTAGGCTCAGTCGGACGACTCGGTCATTTTCATTTTCATTTCCATTTCCACCGTGTGTTTGTTTATACAATAATACATATAAATGATATGAAGACGCGGAAAACTCCTTGATCAAATCTCCACCATTAAATTTTTGATGGCGAATGGCGAAAAAAAGAGAGAGGTGAAAACACAAAACAAGAATCAAGTGAAAAAACTGGGAGAATGTAAAACCAAAACCATTTCATTTCTTTTCATTTTCATTTCACATTCACCACATTTACTCTCCATATTTTCTATTGTGTAGTTTGTTTGTTTGTTTGTTCGTCTGGAATGAAAAATGAAATTGGAGGAGTTTGATCGAGTTGAAGTTTGGGTTTTTATAGCACGTCATTTTGTTATCTTTAATTTTTTCCCAGCTCTCTCTCTTTCTCTCTCTCTCTCTTTCTGGTTGTGGCCGAGTAAATAATAAATAAAATGTCAGTGAGTTTTCATGTGTGTGTGTGTGTGTAGCTTTTCCCGTTGTTCCTTTCTTGCGTGTCAATTACTTTTTTTTACGTCTCCTTTAGCTGTTCCCTGTTCCAACTCTCCAACTCTCCAACTCCAATTCCAATTCCAAGTCCAACTCGAACACACGCACACGCACACATGTACCAATGAATAAATGTTAGAGTATTTATTTATACGAGGGAAATTGTTACAAGTTTTCTGCCTGCCTCCGAGTTTCGACTAATTATAAGCGAAATTTGAGACGGTGCATATATTCCTATTACTATTCCTATTGCTATATGGCTGGAGTTTGACTGGAGTCTGGATATACTTTCAGTTTCAGACTTCAGGTTACCTTAAATTAAAATCAGTTTCCTCTCGCACCCCAAACGAACGAACAAACGAATGAGCGAACGAACAAACGAACCAACGAATGAAGAAACAACCACAAAAAACAACGAGTCGTTGACGCGTCAAATTTCCTCATTTCATTTTTTCATGTCATGTCGTCATGTGTGAACGCCAGCTGTCACCGTCGTCACCGTCATATCGAATCGAGACGAAGAATGGGGCACATGAACAAGTCACACATCTCAAATCTCAAATCATTCGTGTCCACAAGACACGAATTCTTCATTGAAATTAAAATTAAAATGGAAATGGAAATGGAAATTACATGATGGACAATATCGTATGTATCTATAAAAAAAATGGGGGATCGTTCCTCTCAGTTTCTCTCTTATCGTCAATCGTCAATCGTCAGTCTCTCAGGCATCTTCATTTTCCTTTCCTTCCTTCGTTCTTCATATAGAAATATAGATACTTCATAAGATACAAGAGGTAGGGGACAAATACGAGGGAATAAAAGGTGAATGGAAGGGTCGTAAAAAGAGAGACAAGTTGCTGTACATGTTCACGTGTCAACTCTGTCATTCCCCCACAGTCTCTGATAGAATCTTCAGGATTCTCATGACAAATTTGAAGGTGAGGGAAAAAGTGGGAAAGGAAAATGAAAGAGAGCAGAGAGAATGCAATTGCAATTGCCATTGAGTTCGAGCTCCTGGAGTTGGAGTAGGTAGTAGGTAGGTAATTATTTATTATGCAGTTGGAAACGTATACTGTAGGTTTTCCCATGCCATGCCATGCATTGCACATTGAACATTGAACTTGGACGATGAGATTCAGGAAGGTGACGAAGAAGGAGAATGGGAAAAGTCATAAAGTTTTTATGATGGCACAATCAGCTAGGGTTTAAATTTTGACATTATTACTCCAAACTCCAAAACTCCAATGGCAATTGTGATGGTGATGGTGAAGCGTGATATGTGATATGGAAATGGAGAGTGAGAATCAGAATCAGAAGGGAATTAGAATTAAGGCAGGCAACAGCAGGAGCAGCAGTTGGATTGATTGGATGATTTGGAATAATGAATAACCACAAACAAACAATCTTGTTTGTTTGTTTGTTGTGTAGTTGTTTATGTTTTATGTGATGGTTGATGGTGGTTGGGATTGGGATTTTGACTCCTCGTCACTTCCTCTGTTTTTTACTCTTACTTTTTCTCCATCCCCAAATTATAATGAGCGAGTGAGTGAGTGAGTTGAGTAATCAGGTGAGCTTGTTCTTTTTCTTGTTAGCATTTGTTCCTCCTCGTTCTCGTTGGCACTTGGCTGACTAACTCAAAGATGAAGATAACACCACGGAGATCGTCCCGAGTCCAATGAAAATGAAACATTTCTCAATTTGCTCTGGGTTTCTCCTTCTTTTCACACACATTCATCGTACGCATTTGCATTGGGGATTGGGATTGTCAATCGTCAGGCTCAGAAACCAAACAGGAGCAGCTGGAGTCCAAACAACAACAACAGCAGCAGCAGCACCCCATAAAATTCATAACTATACAGATATTCAGATATTCAGATAGAGACAAAAACCCAAGGGAAAGGGAATATTGTTAAATATAAATTTAAGAGAGTATGTATATATATGGGATGTGTAGAATAAAGAGACACTTGCTAGTAAAT
>JAIUND010003256.1:0-16838 GCA_034699125.1 Gisinianus flammeolus
AAGGACGGTTTCATAGAGGGAGTCCGGTTCTACTTCACTCGCTATGAATCGTCTCACGAAACTAAAATGTCATTTTTACTGGACGGCATAGTCGGACTGGCCGGCCATGGCTGGAGGGGGCCCACGGGGCGACTAATGTTAAATTTGTCAAGTGGGGCCCCGTTTAGCATATGCGTACATGCAAATCCATGAAGGGCCCACGGGGCGATCGCCCAGTAGCTCTTATGGCCAGTCCGACTATGCTGGACGGACAGTAGATGTATAGACATTTGCCATAATAGTCAAAAGGAAACTCAAATCCGTCGTCGGTACTTTCTGATGCTCCATTGAATTCAACTCTTTTCTTATTGGATGTCGAATAAAAATCCTGTACCACCCTCCTGGAACAGGTCTCCTTGTAAGAGTCCCCATTTATATATCAGCCGGGCTGCCAACTTCACTCCCACATATCACGATCCCCGATTCTGATTTCCCTCCCCATTCAATGATTTGTTGCTAAGCGTTTAACAACCAAACATTTGATGCATTTGTCGACTAAAAATTAATTGTAATTATAAAAATCTAGTTACGATTCAAAATTAAACTGTATAGATTTTCCGGACGTCCTCTCAAATTCATATGCAAGGAATTCCGGTGGAATCAGTGTTGTATAATTCCACTTTTTGGTATTCCTAATTCTAGGTAATTCTTTTTGAAATTCTTTTTGCTAATTCCAATTCCTTACCAATTCTTTTTGGAAATGTTTTGGTAATTCCAATTCCTTAGTAATTCTTCCTAACTGATGCTTTTGGTAATTCCAATTCTATATAGGTAATTCTTAGTAATACCTAATTCTGGAATCGATACCCAAAGAATTACTAACAGAATTATACAAAACTGGGTGGAATATCAAAAAATTCTGTCCTTGCACTTTGAGCTCGAAAAATCAAACTCGGGTTTTCTGTTTCTTGCTCGTCGGATATTTTAATAGCATTTCACATGTGTATTCTGAAAGTAGTTAATTTACAATTATAACACATTTAAAACTTGGTAATTTTCTTCAATCTATATACAACAATTGACAGAGGTACAAATATATAGTATTTTACATCACATCAATTTAAAATATCATTTTGCACACCTGTGTATTTCACATTCCATGTATACTTTGTACTTTTGGTTATAATATATTTTGTAATATTTTGTCAATGTTGCGGATCTATACATATATTCAAAAATCATGTGCAATTTAATAATTTATTATAGCAATTCGTCACTAAACATGGAGAACAATATGGAAGGGGATCTTAAAATCGTCTCAACTGCCGTCAAGGTATTTCAGCTGTATCAAAAGCGAGGTCTCATCCCCGCAATAAGAGAAACATCATCATCATCATCATCGGACCACAATCAAAATCAACATCAATGGTATAAGGAAATAATAATATAGTAATGATATTTTATTATTAAAGTTTGATCCACAATTAAAACATTAGTCTTACAATTGACAATTATTGCAATTATCTATATCATTACAGTAAAAAGATGGATATGGATATTTTTGATGCTGAAATCGTCTCAACTGCCGTCCAGCTATTTAAATTGAATCAAAAACGAGGTCTCATCCCAACAATCACAACAATGTTGAATGATTTCTGGGCTCAAGTGACCAAAGTCATGTCCAAAGAGGATTTCATGGGGAAAATGATAGGTTGTCAAGATGACCCAGAGAGAATTGACCTTGTCAAACCCTTTTCCAGCTCCGTCTCAACTGTATCAAGTCAGAAGCATAAAAAGAGTGAGAAACCATTTAATCCTCCCAATTATATATTCTATTACAAATTATTCATCAAAGTTGTATTATATACCTTTCATCATTATTATTATTTTGTTCCTGTTGTTGTTTTACACATATTTAACTTTAGTATTTACTATTATTATTATTATTATTATTATGTTCTATAATAATATGATTTATTATTATAGTTATGTTATTTTGTACACAATTATTATAATTTGATGGTATTTATAATAGTTCAATTCTCCTTTTGTCTCTATAATTTCAGAGTACCGAAAGGATTCCAAAATGTGTATGAGATACTTGGATAAGATAAAGGCTTCAATAATTGAAGGTAAAGGAGAAAGTTGCCATAAGGTCTTGATGTGGTCTAATATGATGATTGCCTATGCCGCGGATGCTGGTGACCTTGCTCTGGGTTACTATGCTCGACTTGACCTCCTCAGTAATTGCTCATCATCATCATCCAAAGGTTATGCTCCGTTGAGACTCAAAGCATTAGAATTCCTCATGAAGAGCCCAGCGTTGCCCAAACACATCATCCTCAACTTCAAATCCCTCTCACCTTTTCGCAAGGAAATGACCAGACATTATCGCTCCCTTCAAAAGGAGATTGAACATGGTGAGACCCATGATCATGATCATGATGAGGAGGAGGAGGAGGAGGAGGAGAAATGCAGCAGGTGTTTATGCCGGGAGAAGGCCATGAAAAGGCGACAAGTGGACTTCATTCGGGACACTTTTCAACTCAAATCCCCGAATCCACTTGCTCCAGCCCTTGAGAATTTCGTTCAAATCAAATGGAACGAGACTCGTGGACGACATTTAATTGTCACTCAAGATGTCCCTGTTGGTAATTGCATAATAATTATATATATACATAATTAATTTATACAATATGTAATTTTGGTAATTAATTCGGTAGTCTGATGCTGTTTTCTTCTATTTAAAAAAAAACAATAATAATAATATCACTTTTATTGTGTGTTTTGATTTTTTATTAATAGGCACAACTCTCTTGGTGGAAAAATTGGCTTTATCTGGATTGACGGATCATTTTGAAATGGCTCTTCATCACTGTCATCATTGCATGGAGAGGGAAATTCATCCCATTCCCTGTCCAAATTGTGTCTGTGTAAGTACCAAATTATTTATAATGCGTTGTATTATTATTAATATTATTTATTATTTTCCGTAGGCTGTGTTTTGTTCAGAAAAATGCAAGACGGAAGCTCTCAAATATCATCAATTTGAATGTCCGTCATTCCCGGATCTCCACTTGGTTTTGAATGAGAAAAATACGATGAATCCTGCCGATTGGTATTTATCCTTCAAATTGATTTGCTCTCTCGGTCCAGCTCGACTTTTCCATATTTTCAAGAATGAAAATCAATTCAAGATTCAAGCTGCTGCTGCTGCTGCTGCTGCTGCTCCTGCTGCTTCTCAGTCATCTTCTGCTTCCAAGAAACCGAGTTTTGCGATGCCCGGAGTGGACCCGGAAACTGGGATTTTTAACACCTCAAACTATTGTGCTCTATTTGCCAGTCATCCAGATAAAAAGTCCAATGATCCTTTACTCCCCTTCATTGCTCTTAGCTTGACTCACATTCTCCAGACGAAAACTACATTCTTCCGAAACTTGGAAGGAGGACCCGAATTCCGAGACTTTGTCGCTGCCACTCTTCTCCATCATTTTAAATGCACTTCCTCCACTTTGGATGAACAGAAGGGAATTGATGGCCAGGCCGTTCAAATAGCAACAACGATTTTCCCAATTTCCCATCTCATCTGTCACTCCTGTGACCCAAATGTATTCTCCGTCCATCAAACCTACGAGGAGTTGGCCTATGTGGCCGGGCGCTCACTCAAAGCTGGAGAAGAAATTTGCAAGGACTACGGTGACGTCACTTTCTTTAAGACGGTGAAAGAAGTTCGCCAGTCTCACATGTGGATTGACCAGGAGTTCAAATGTGACTGCATCCCTTGTCTGGAGGATTGGCCCACTTTGGAGGAACTCGAGTTTGAAGGGGGGATCGATTTTTGTTGTCGTCGTTGCTCTGCTGGATTCCCACCCGAAATGAGGACGGCAGAGAACTTTGGCAGGATTCGATTGGACGATGGGAATCGTTTCAAATGCCCGGAATGTAATTCATTGTACCCGGAGGAGGATCTTGTGAATAAACTGGAAGATCATTGGGAGACTTTGGGGGTTGCTGAAGAGCTCTTGGAAGCAAAGATGCCCTTGGAAACGATCAAATCACTCAAAACGGCTTCGGATTTCTTCCAATTTAATCTCATCCCTCCGAGTTTCGATGGGATCAAGTGCCGGGAATTGCTTGAACGAGCTATCCGTGAGTCTCTTCTCTCTTAAGAAATGTGCGAGTATAAGTAATTTCGGATTCCATTGAGAATGTGTAATACAGAGAATTCTCTACCACACTTGTTTGCAAATGAATTTAAATTTCTTTCCATTTATTTACTTGATGATCCTTGGATTATATGAGAGATAATACGCATTTTATTTCGTCACTATAGTATTATGTTTACTTTATATTTATTGACATGTGACCCTTTTTTCTGCCTGTGTATTATTACTTTATTCAAATGTCACTTGGACACAATTTTTGATGTTCAAAACACTTATTCATATCATGTTGTTGATTCTAATAAAAATGTTAATTATTAAATCAGAAATATAGGTATGATGAAAAAAACTTACAATCATTTCCACAGTTTTTGTCATTAATAATGACGAAAACTCCTTGTCAAATTATCAAATTCAAAGCAATGAAATTTTTTTGGATTTAAATGAGCGGCAATGTTTTTATTAGTTTAATTTTTCATCTCCATCCTTAAAAAAACCAACAAGACAAATGATTAATTTTTGGAGGATGATAATTCAATATTAGTTGACGAGTGAGAATTTATCGTTGTTGCTGCTGTGGCTGCTCAGGATGGGAATCAAATTTAACCAATTGGAAAAGCCAATCATTTTAATGATTTTATATGCAATGATTTTTATGTAAAGAATGAAAAACAAAGTAACAAAATCATATACTAATATATATTAGGAATCCAATTTTGGTGGCAGCTCCTGTGTGCTTTTCAAACCAAAGAAAATAAGTATTATAAGTATATAGGTACTTATATTCATGTATACGCGTATAATATATAAGCGACGCGTCGCTTCAAAAAGGCTCGCTCGCTCATTGCAAATTGATTTACACGCAGCATTCCACGCACATCAAAGTCATGTCTTCCGTCTCATCAACTGCGAACTATATACGCACATGCGCGCAAATCCCATTTGTCAGGATGAATGATTAATAAAAATGAGGAGGAGCCGAGTGCTCATTGACTCACGCAAGATTAAATCGTCGATATATACATATCGTCTGTTAAGTTCAAAATCGTTCTATAATCACAATTCCTTAATTTTGAATGTTTGCCATTACTGACGTTGTCGGTTGACCTACAATGTTTAAAAAAGGGCAGAGTGGTAGAGCACAGGTCATGACAAACAATAATGTCTTTTGGCCAAAAGTTCTATCTCTAATATATACTTTGACCTTTAGAGCAGGTCAAACGAAAATAAGGAATTGCGATTATAGAACGATTTTGAATCAAGGAATTTTGCATATCGCACGGTTTTGAAGTAGAAAAAAAGTGATTATAGTACGATTTTGAACTTAACAGACGATACGATATACTTACATATATGTGTGTGACAGAGAAATCCCAAATATGACAAATATTTGGGATTTCCAAACTCAGTTACTTATATAGTTGCCGAACTGTGTGACTTTGGAATCTCCATTTCGGCTTATTTATCTTATATTACACTGTCAAATGAATTAAATTAAATCTCGTGTTTGTATAATCATTTCAATTCATTCAATCACATTCACCCGATCAATGTTGATCGGATGAAATTATATAGCGATCAATATTGATCGCTATAATCCAAAATATGATGCGACACCATCACACAACAAAGGAAAATCTTTCTCTTCTTTCAGCATAAAAATCCTATTACATATTCATAAATATATTATAGAAAACCTATTGGGATATACAATATATAGTTTAAAGTTTATATAGTTTAATATACATACATTTATGTATAAACTATACATAGTACATATAGGCACGTATTGTTGTGCTGTGGGAAAACCCTTTGCGTGCTGGAATTTGTCAAAGAAAATAAGATAAGACCTTTGAACTTTTTCTTGGGAATTTGTTGGTGGAGGATTTGCCCTTCTCTTTTGCCACATGTTGGATTAACTGAGATGGTTGTGGAAAAACCAACACAACACAAAAGACACCCATTCCGCTATATAATACCTGTATAATCCCATTTCGTCAAACTGACAATGAGAACCCTTAATTTCCTGATCCTAAAACCTATAGTAACCTGACCCATTGATGATCCACAATGCAAATCCACAGGCTTGTTTGTGCAATACTTATATGCTTAGGTATTTGAGGGACTTTTCACAGCCAACATTCCTTCTGAAAATAAAACGCCCGTCCTGATTGGTTGGTTGGTTGGGATTTTGACTATACCGCTTATGCACTTTGCTATCGTGTATAAAAGCGACCGTCACTCCAATTGATTTTATCATTCCTCGCTTGAATATCGTCCACTCAACAACATCACCTGAATTTTTCAAACCAAAATATATACTCTTTTGTCATTCGTCTTTCGGCATTCGTCACTCGTCATTCGTAAGTGCATATAATTAAAATCCGATTGTAAATTGTTGAATTTTAACTAGGTATATGTGCACCAATTTTTTTAAACACAATTTGTGTAGGTACTATATATCGTATGTATATTTAAATTCTTGCAGATCTCTCCCTCCCACACTATATTAGTATAAACAAAAGAAGAAGAATGATGACAATGAGACGGAATTGGCTGTGCCTGCTGACGCTCCAGCTCCTGACGATCCTCTGCCTGTATTCCATCAGCATGACGTGGACGAGGATGAGGATGGGCGTGAATGGGTGGGAAACCCATTCAGGCGTTCTTTGGGAATCCATGGGAGACGGGGACTTGTGGGGATGGAACCTGGGGGACACCTTGTTGTGCCTACGGCGGTTGTAACATGTTCTGTTGCAATTGTGACGGGGGATGCCGTGGAAATGGACGTCGACGACGAAGAGACACGAGACCACCGCCGTCCATGGCCGACAATTTGGCTGCCACTTTTCAAACGCTGGACACGGACGAAGACGGATTGGTGAGCGAGGAGGAAGCCAAACAATCCATTCGTCATTCCAATTCCAATTCTGATTCGGAGTCCTCCTTCAATTTCCAGGACTATGACAGGAACGGCGATGGGTTCTTGTCCATGGACGAAATTGACGGCTCTCCTGCCCTCCACAGCCACCCCAAATAATGTTGCCCCCCCCCCCCCCACAGAAATCCCTTTAAAATTAAATTGATTTCGACTGATTATTTGACTCTTAGTCTTCGTCGTGTTCATCAGACAAATTGACAATGACAATTTTAAAAAATTGAGAAATTGTGTGTGTCTTTTGCTTTATTCTTCTGTCTTTCAATTCCATTTGAACACTTTTGTATATAGAAATGAATGAGAACTTGAATAAATGAACTATACTTTGGATTTAAATGACTGCATCCTCCAGATTCCTGTCTGTTTATTGTTGATTGTTGAACACATGTTTATTGTTGATTCGTCATGTTGAAAATTTAATTAAAGCATATCACTTTTTAAACCAATAGAAATGGGGATGTTTATATTTATAAGTACATGGCCGATTTACGGTCAGAGTAAGGGAATGTCCGTCAATGCTTCCTCCAAGGGAAATTCCAATTTTGATTGCGGTGTTGCAACAATGTTCAAGTCATGAGTAATTCCAATTAAAATTTTAACCTATGCATAATTACAGTTGCTTAAAGTGGAAAAAGGCTCTATTTACCTGTCAAAGTCCCTTTTCACGTTAACAAGCGTTAATTATATGCAAACATTTAATTGGAATTAGTCATAACTTGGACTTGGTGGCAACACCGCAATAAAAAAAAAGTGACAATGCTACGCTGCCCTCACCCTCACATGTGTGTGGCCATTGCACACACAACACAATGACAATGGCTTTCTTAATGCGCGCGTCAAGCCTTCAAACGTGCATTTAACATTTTGTCAAGTACTATATATATTCATTATTATCCCTTTGATTTATATAAAACATTGAGGAAATGCAAGTCGACTATAATTCTCGCGCTATTTTACTTTCCAAATATTTCTCAATTTACAGGAGCGTGATATTTAAAAGTCATCGTTTGTCACTCAATTTCCTCCCGCTCTTTTCTCGGGTCACTTTCCATGACGAATTGGTTCCTGTGTGTGATGTGGAGGGAACAACAGGAACTTTGAATGACGAATCATTTCCCTTTATTATTATGGCTCAGCTTGGCCGTCATCTTGAGCTTACCAGGTAAAAAAAAAAAAATCATGATCAGGAACAAAAGCAATAAAAAAAAGACATTACTCAACTTTCTAAAAGTGTTACATGCAAAGCGCGTGTGCGTTCGCGTTCGCGTGCGAACTAAAATGACTGAATTAAAATCTGAAGAATTTAAAATCCTTGTGGGATTTTGGATTTCCTTTGTTTTTACACAGAGCTCCCACGAATAGACGGACTCAGATGCTACGTATGCAATGGTCGGACGGACTGTGACGAGAACCCAGATCGCATCAAACTTTGCAAGAACACCGTCTCCAGTTGCTACATCCACTCGGATCGGAAGGCATGCCATGCTCTGCGGAAGGATTGCGGGGAATTCAATGAGAAGAAAAATTATGGGCTGGGTTGTCACAAGGATTTGTGTAATTTGGCCCCACCCAATCAGAAATACCTAGGCTCCTCCTCCTTTTCCTCACCCTCCTCCGACAAATATGAACACATTGACGCCCCTTCCATTTTCACTTCCGCTGCTACTGCTCCTGGTCCTGGTCCTGGTCTTGGTCCTGCGCCATCCTCATCATCAAACTCCTCCTCAAAATCCAAACCCAAATCCTCAGGCCGAACTGCCCCCAGCCCTGCCCCCACAGCATGCTTTCAATGTTCCGGGGAGAAAGACTGCGCTCAGGACCCCGGCCGAACAAGGACTCGGACCTGCCCTCCAGCCACCACCATTTGCTACCAAACAAATGACAACAAGACAAATGTTCCCATTGAGCGCGGCTGTGCGCTCACGCTACGATATGACTACCGCGGATGGTCCTGCATGAGCCATTTGTGCAACGGCCCTCTTGACGATGCCGTCGCGCCCGCGCCCACACCCACTCCTTCATCATCATCCGCGCTATCCTGCTATATGTGTTCCGGGAAGAGCGATTGCGCTGCCAATCCTGAGCGAAGCGCCAGCTGCGATAAAGGACTCTGCTTTCTAAAATAATATTTACATTAGTTGTCAAAAATTGAAGAAGCATGAAAAAAATCGGGTTGAAGACATTCCAGCGAGGTTTTGTTCAATTCCTGGATTAATTGGTGTCTTTTCTTCTCTGATCAAGTGTATATTGCGCACAGACATTTGAAGATCCCGCAATTCAGTGGTCAGGCGGATGACCCGTACATTTTGGTCACGGCATTCCTGGATCACATTACGCGGACAGATCGTGAAATTCAGGTCCATTTTCATTGGAGATTGCCGGAAAAGATTACAAAATAGATTGGATCCCGATCGATTCCTATATATGCAATTTGAGGTTATTTTTGTTTGTTGTTTTTTGTAAGTGAAGGCGGACCGCGTGATTCGAACAAGTGGTCACGTGGTGAGAGTGAATCGGACGAGTTTGGAAGTGATAATGAAGTCGGAGCAGCAGGATGATCATGGACATTGGCACATGTACACAGGTGAATTTTCAGTGGCTGCACGAAATCCGGATTTTAAGGCAGCCATCGTCAATCCATTGGTTGGCTTGAATGAGCGGGAATCCGAGTATTTGAAACTCGTCGAGAGATATTTTGAAAAACGCAGGCTTTTCCGCGCCGGAAATTTGGACCAAGTTTCAGCTATCAGTGAAGCAAATGAGCATTTCTCCATCAGTCCACATTTCAATGAAGCAAACGGAATCGACTCGAATTTTTTTCCCTCAAATTCAAGTGAGTTTCTTTACAAAATGCTTGATTTGAAACTGCGGTACAGTGTTGTTAAAGGATATTTGAAAAAAATGATAGCATAGGAATTGCTACTGCAAGCTTTTTGGTGGATTTCCCATCGAATGGGCGTTTTTAACTGCGGTTGAAGCCTTCTCCAAATTCTCTCAGTATGTCAAGATATAATATAAATTACCCCAATGATGTTTTTCTATTAAAAAACGGAGACTGCTTGTTTCAAATTTCAAATGGACTTTTTCTCCCTCTTCTTCTGCAATGATTTTTTTAGTGACTGTCGCCCGCAGTTTTTCCATGTGGGTCATGGACAGTTTTTGGCGGGAGTTTCTCTCGAGTCTGAGTTCAAATGTGAAGCCATGGTAAAAAAAACTATACGATACTTTCCACTTTTCCGTTTTTATTTTTGCTATATTTGACCACTTTGTTTTCAAAAATAGTTGAACAGTGATCATTTTTTGTATAGGTGACGGCATTTCGCGGGGATTTAGTGCATGTTTTGGTCACGTGTAAAATGAGTACGAGTCCGAATTCACAAGTATTCAAAGAGACGAGTGATTTCAATTTCATCTTCAAGATTTCTCTGGAGAAAAAACAACTTCAAGGGGAAAGAGTCGAGCTTCAGAAAATTGTGCCAAAGACGGATTCAGGTGTGTCATTACTTAATTACTTAATTACCGTAATTTCGAACTGTCCCGCTCTCCCCAAATGTAATTTATATATTCAAATGTAAAGTCGGAAAAGGAAAATCCCACAATATAACAATAAAATGTTTTCCCCTGTTTTTTTCTTGTTCAGAAAAAAGAATGGCGGAGCAAGGTCAACGATATTTGCAGTATTTCACCAGCAACAACAACAATAACCTTGAAAAACCCCTTCGAAAATTGAGTTGAATCAATGAATGATCAATTTGCAAATCTGATATTACACATTGAATTAAATTGGAATAGTAAAAATTAATCTCGCCTTCAAAAAAACACTGGTTTTTCGGCGGCAGTCTTTCCCCAATTAAAAATGGTTTTCAGGTCCCTCCGGATTTTTGTAGCCGGTTTTGTGGCTGGTGGGCCAGCATTTGTGCTTAAGACAATACAGAGACTTGCGATTCCAAGCAGTGTTTTCATTGTTATGAAATGAATGAAAAACAATTAAAGAGATCAACTAGAAATTTAAATGACAGTGCGCTTTTTTGAACGCCGGTTTTCTGAAAAGTGCATATTGAAATGAAAATATGCATTTCGTCAAGTACAACTTGGTTAATTTCAGGCATTTTATATACTGTCACCGTGACAGTAAATTGTTGAAAGACACATTAAATTAAGTTAAACTTTCTCTTCCATTGTGTTTAAAAAATTTGCACCCCCAAAAAAAGGAATGGCGCTAAAATCAAAATTAAATGAATTTGATTATGGTTCTGTGGCGTTTAATTACCCACATTTAAAAAAAATATGTAACAGTCTGAAAAAAGAACTGCGTATTTCCCCAAAGCAATAAAGAATTTTATTAGGATATTATAGTGTTAATAATATTAAAATCAACCACACAAAGTTTTATACGATTTTGAAATTGTGTTTATTTATGAGAAGCGACTAAAAGCCGGACGATTTGTTTGATAACGAAATCCACAAATTTAGGGACAGACGCGCGCTCCACTTTATGAAATCCACCGACTCGCATTGCCAACGGCTTCACGGACTTCAAAAACATGTGACAGTAGATCTTTGGAATTTGAAATTGAGAATTGCCGGGTGGAAACCGCGCAGAAATGACTTCCATCCCTTTCAGTATCTTCTTCAATTTTTGACTCACGCCATGGGCGAGCATGAATATCCCCGTGAAAAACATGATCCCCTCGACAAAAATCATTGCGTAAATGCTGGACAGGATTGGATTTGAATGGAAAAGGCGAATTGCAGAACACCCGCCAAAAATCGCCCAGGACAAACAGACGAGTTTGGCGAGCCAAATCACGGAGGCCCACACGAAATTGAAGAATGTGAGCTGGAGCTCGAGACGACGGAGAGTCCGATACGAATCTTCCAGCAATTCAAATATGGCGCCTTTAGATTTCCTAAAAAATCCCCATTGAAATTGTCGTTAGTGTTGTATATAGAGTTTGTAGATTTGTAGATTTGTGTTGTGAATTTCCGTACTTGATTTTCGTGATGGCGGACTGCGCAGAATCCGTGAAAGTCATGATGAAGGAGAGAATGAGAAAAACCGAGTAGACGCCCCATGTTAAAGAGATAAAGAAAACAAAAGTGTCGAGAGCCAGACAGAGGAGAACGACAGGTAAAGTCCTCCAGCCAATGGGAACGACGGAAATGAGGAGAACGGGAATGTCCGGATTCAGAAAATAAAGCATTGGATGAATTAATAAACAGCTGTAGAATACGATCGAGTTGTAACAAACGAGGAAACCCATCAGATTTATCCGTTGAGGACTGTTCTGATTTGGACTGGAAGTTGCGGATGGTGTTTTTGCCTTTGTCTTGTCCTTTGCCTCCTCAAAATCCACTGAAATCATCAAAAAAATTCCATTAATTCTGTCAGTTCTGTGTTTGTTAATAATTGTACAAATATATACAATGTACTTTGGATGTTTGATTTGAAATTTCGAGTCTCACATCGGATTTTGAGGATTTCGTTGTAGATTTTAATATTGAGATCGCGATCCTTCCCGAAAATGAGATAAGTAATCGTGAATTGACAGGAGAAAGTGAAGCAGAGAAGGAACATGATGGGAATAAAGTCCATCAAGTCCGACTTTGAATGTCCCTTCAGAGCTGCACGAATCGTCCGCATCGTCATGAACGTGAGTTGACAAAAGAAGAGACACTGCCACAATTTAAATTGCCAAGGGAATTTTTGGGAACTCGCCTCCATTTTCTTTAATTTCTTGTGGAAAGTGACTGGGAAAATGTGGAGTCGGGATGTGAAGGAAAAGACGAGGAAATTCAGCCTCAAATCCCGTTGCGTCACCATTCTTGTTTTTGTCAAATTCACACACACAGTCACGAATTTAATGGAAAAGTTTCGGCTTGTGTGCGGGAAAATCCGACAAAAGGAAAATGAAAATGGCAGTAGAAAATCTAGGAGTTTTGATGGCCCACTGCACACCCATTCCTATACCATTTTTGTACTTAATTGCTCCAATTATCAGGCAAACACAGAACAGGGAAAACTAAGCAAATACGAATAACAATTACACGCACGTCCCTTTTAATTTCCCCGCGTACCCGTTTCATAACCAAAACCGAAAGCCACACCACAGGTTAATTGAAATTGGTAATTGCCATTGGCACAGAAGGCAATTAAGCAAAATATTTGTACAGCAACCCACGTCTTTCCCGTGTCCATTGATATATTCCATAGCTTCGTAATGTTTAGTATTTAAATGGATTGTTGTTTCCTCCATTTATTTTTGCCATCGGTGTTCCATACACCACACTTTTTCGACGGAGAGAATCCTGAATGGAATATTTCCATTTGTTTGATATTCTGTGTGTACACACGGGGAAATTTTGATGTTGATATATTGACGGTTCAAAATAACCGACCGTGAATTCCACAGTAATTAAACTACCAGTCAAATGTTGGATTTAAATGTTCCTCCGAACGATTTATGATTGTTTGTCAAGTCCAATTAAGTTTTAAATTATATTTATACGTAAAGTCGTCGAGACTGTAAACAGTTGTCCAAAATAAATTTGTTGAGCAATAATTTATCATCGATCAATATGAGGAGCATTCTCTTAACGTTTCTACTTGTAGCAGTACTTCTTTTACACTGCTGCATTTTCTTAGCAATAGCAAAAGGCGGCCATCCTATTTGGAGTCCAATCACAGACTTGGACCTTCAAACCTGCTGGCTTTTCCTCACAGCCGCATCGCCATTCTTCGATAGCTTCCACCACAAACCAAACTCTTCTAGAAGAAACGGGGTTGCCAATCCGGATCCTGATCCTGCAAATTCCTTTCACCTCGCATCGTCCACGTCCTACTTCATCCAGGCCAACCCAACCCCGCTCGTTCTAAGCAACGAGAATAATAAGAACCTTTACACGCACCGCGTCGGCATGGGTGTCATCAAATCGGTCGATACAAACCTGAGCGTCGTCGCCCAAGCCAAGCATTCCAAATGCTATATCGTGGTCGCTATGGTAACGTCCAAGACACTCCGTCGTCTCTGGTATTCACCTGATGATATTCCGTCCTTGAAATTCTTTGACCACACCAAAAAGCATCGAATCACCCAAACCGAGCCCGACCTTCATTTATTCCTGGTACATCAAAATCGAGGTCCACGTTCAAATGACCTTGGTCCTGATTTTGATCCAACAACAGCACCCGTCATTCGGATTCATATGGAAGGATCCACACCCACGTTCATACTGTTCTGGAACACTTTGGACCTCGATTCGGATTCGGAAGATTTGGTGGATCCGCCCCAAAGTTTGGAGATCCGCAACGGTTGGTACTTTTGTGATGGGTGCGCAAACGCCAAAATCTCCGTACGGTTTGCCTGCGATAAAAAAGGCAAAAGCCAAAACCAAAACCGAAATACCGCGCAGTCGCAATCGCGATCAATTAAGCAATGCTTTCAAAATATGATGGCGGCCTTGTTGATGGCACAGTCTCTCCCGCAATCGTTCATCATCAACCTCAACACATTTGAAAATGTGGCTTCAGCGAGATTTTCAGTGAGCCCTTTTGACCGGCGACAAGAATACCGCGCGTCCACCCTCAGCGCCACCATTCAATTCCTCCTCGGCCATGTCAATCAGAGTCGACCCCATTCAGGCAAATCCCGTCAGAGACTCTCCAGCTTCTTGTCCTCACCAAATCAAGGATATGTTGTATATGATTACGGCGGGCGCCCAAAGACGGCGGTCTTTCCCGTGGGGTCCACAAAATTCCGCTTTATCACTGCAGATCGCGTGACCCAGCTCAAGACCTCCTTTGACATTTACACGATGCCGTTCACGCTCCCCGTCTGGCTCATCCTCGTCTGGTCCATCGCGGTCACGGCCTTTTTGGTCGCCTTCATCAGCACGATCACGGTCACCAACAAATTTGACCTAGATGACCTAGGTCATCGCTCATGGGAAAGCCTACAGGAAACATCGCGAGTCCAAATCTTTTTCAGCACGATATTTCGGGTTTTTGGCATTCTCATGGAGAAAACGTCGCCAGAAATGCCGCCATATTCATATTCAACACAGCTCGTTGACCCAGGAATGCCAAGGTCAAGGTCAATGTCAATGTCAAGCAAGGTCAGAAGAATCTGCAGGATCCTCCTGGGTTTTTGGTTGATCGCATCGATGATCTTTACAAATACCTACCGCGGCATTATCAAGTCCGACTATGCCCTGAGCTATCCGTTTGAAACTCAGTGGCAACATTTGCAAGATTTCCTTGATCAAGAGGACGATCAATGGCGGGATCCTTCAAATTACTTGAATTAAAAAAATTCCTCTCCTTCAACAGAAATGTCCATTTTCTTTACTCAGTCCAATTTCTCCTGCAACGTCATGAAGAATAGGGGCAGTTTTGGTGCGAGTCATGATTTCGGGGTCAAAATCATTTATTCGTCACTTCTGTACACGCCGATTCCATCAAGCGGCGAGACATCTTTGACCCGACAGACCGAATCCTGTTCCAACGCTTGCCCGCACATTTTCTCAGAGTTGATCCACCAAACGAATTGCAGCAGGGTTGAGATTTGTCGGAACCTTTGGAAGAATCTGCAGATTGCGAGTGTAACGCGGGCGTTGTGCCCGACGGAACTGCGCAGTCTCCTCGGGACCGTGCTGAGTCAACCAAGGACGATCCTGATCCTCCCTAAAGAGGACCTTTTGCTGTATTGGCGCGTATTCAAAACCGAGATGAATACGAATACGAATTCAAATAAGAATAATGCAAGCCACTGGTCTTGGTCACGATTTCGGTTTGGGAACAATCGGCGCGTCGCGGATGATGACGAACGGCGGTTTGATCAGAGCAAGGACTTTCGGATACATAATGGGCTGAATAAACTGGACCCCAAGGTCATGACCCGGGTGATGGGGAATCTTCTAAAGAGTGGCCTGTATTGGTTCTGGGAACGTTGGGAGCGGCGATGGACTTTTGCGGAGCAAAAGGCGGACCTTTTGAAAGAGGAAGAGGCGACGGAGGAGACAACAGCCGTCAGATTTCAAACTTTGAGCTTTGAAGAATCGGACATTCATCTTGTTTTTGTTGGGTGGGGTTTTTTTCTTGGGCTTTCGCTCGTCGGGTTGGCCTATGAAAATCTCCGGTGGAGCTTTTGTTATGCGCACCAACATGAAAATCAAAGCCAACGTCAATAGCCAATAAGCTAACGACGTGGGCTACACACGCTTTACTACGTTTACATTAGGAATTTCTTTGTTAAGATTTGCTATAAATTTCAGATATGTTATTAAACTAACCAGGAATTTTCAAAAAATCAAAACTATTTAATTTCATGTGGAAACGGATTAAGAATAATCATTTATACGGAGAACGTGTAAGTGATGAGCACAGAATATTCGTTTAGTGTATGGTGCACCCAGTTCCACAAAGAACAACAAGATCCCGCATCAACCGGGTAATGACCCAGTTGACCTCATCCATGCACGAGGTCATCTACGCGCTCGGCAATTTCCATCGCGCTCGCGGCTCAGGCCCACCCCACTAACTATAATTTAAATAAATATGTATGAGTAGATGTAATTTAAAATAAAACAACTTAAAAAAAAACGTATTTATTTGTATACTTTTGTACACGGCTGAAGGGGGTCGCGAGAAGCAACGGGCTTTTTACTTGTACATTTATATATATACCGTATATGCTATAATAGACCCGCAGAGGGTGTATTTCAAATTATTATACAACCGCTGCGGTTGTATAGCAGAG
>JAIUND010003257.1:0-16830 GCA_034699125.1 Gisinianus flammeolus
TATAAAGTTGATATCTCTTGTAGTTTTTTTAATACGCGCGATAGAAATCTATTCGGAAAACAGCGAGACACCTACTATATATACCTATCTGCATGTGTCATCAATCAAATCCAAAAATCCAATGACATTGCAAATGAAAAGTGAGTGAGAATTACTATTGATACAGCCTGTGCATATACACTGTATACTATACAGCTATACAGTATTGAGAGATTGATTTACAGATTCACACTGATTTTATTAAATAAGAACTCAGCATGCACAGCCTAACTAATCAACGGGAAAAAGAGTTGAAGACTGTAACTTTCACTCTTAGTCTTGTAATATGTTTTACAGGTTTTACTTGGACAATTATACACAGTATTATGAAACATCAAGCTCTTTTTCCTCAACTAAAATAGTTTAATGGTCTTTAAAGCAAGTATAAATGAACGGCTTCATGGTGGATTTTGAAATAAAATAGCAAACTAACGATTGGTAAAGGAATTTTCAAAACAAAAAGTCATATTTAAGTTGAATTACCTGTATTACAACATTTCAAATACGAAAATTAAGCATATTATCTATGATATTTACTTGTGGAAATAAATCTAAATACGAAAATGGGAATACTTTAAACTAAAGTTTCCGGAAATGTTTTCGGCAGTTTTCATTAGTTAATTTTTCTAAACTTTTGTTCGTGTTGTATAAAAAATTAAATATAAGCAATAAGAATACAAGCAATTTTTTTATGAATTTCTTGAACATATTTGACGAGGAAGACTGTTTGTGGGTGCCCTTATAAAAAAATTAGGGAAAAAGTGTTTATTATGCAAACCGAGCTCAAAAGCGGCAGATTTTTTTGAAGTCTCTCAAAGTTTTGACACTTTTCTCTGGAATTCTTAATTTTGATTAACTTTTTATTATGTATTTGGATTTAGTTTAGTATTATTTATTTTCAATACATTAATGTTGTCCGAAAGTCCTAATAATTGTCTGCTATGAGTGCTTAACCGATTTCCAACTATTACAGTATTACTAGTAGACAATCAAATACAAATGAATCATTTGAAATGATTATGTATAATAGCAATCAGTAAAAGCAGAGGATTTGACTGATTTTTTTGAGTGAAGACTGGGACAGATAATTGAGATAATTATTTATTTTTACAATATTAATCTCTGTCTGAAATTGCATTTAAATCATCGTCATCATCATGAATCGAAATGCACTGGAGGATACAGTGGACTCTGTGAGTATGGCAATAAAAGGAATTGATATCAACAATGTAAGTTTATCAAATTGTTTTTATTTTGTTCTGTTGCTTTGAATTAGATTTATTACGGGTCATTATTGATAAATCATAATTGCATATGGGCTATACTACATAATATTCAAAAACTGTTGTTCATGTACATATTTCGTCTACATAGTTTAGATTCTAAACTTTAGAATTTGATTGTGTCATAAAATAAACTCAAAGAATACTTACAGTAGGTTTGTTTGTATAGACATAATATATACGACGTATTAATAATTAAGTACACGTGTGTGCCAAGTGTCGTCAAAAGAAATAGTAATTATAGTCTCTGTTTAGGACTTATTGTAATGCAAATTGTAATTGTAATAATAATAATAATTTTATGGAAACAACAACATTTGTGTGTACAATTTTTTTACAGGTGGAACCTCTGGATCACAAAAGATTAGTTGCATTTATAAATTGTTACTTGACAACGACTGTATCATTTCTAAATCATTTCGCAAGAGCATGTGAAGACAGGTTAGAGAAAATGCACTATAAAATCTGCAAAATTGAGGCTCAGTTGTCAATTCTGGAAAGTAAACTAAATTCTTGCACAACAACAACAGCAACTACTACTACCACTTCTAATAATAATAATCAAAATAATACGGAAACGACAACTACTACTTGATGATAATAAGATTATGTATATTATATATACCAATTTATATTGCAACTGCTTGTTGTATGAACGCAATCTATTAATTTATGCAGTTTCTTCCAAACTATAATGTATACTCGCAAGGACTTTTGTACAAACAAAAAAATGCTTAAAAAATTAAGTCATTATTAAATACTATAACAGTTATGCATTTAAGTCTATTTTATGTGATAATGTAAATGATCAAGAGTCAAATTGTGTATATACTAAATAATTATGCAATGAAAATAGAGAAGAAACAAAAAAAAAGAAACTTTTTTCTCCCTTCAAAGTAATAAAACTCAAATACTTATGATTATTAATAAATCCTTGTTTCAAATTACAAAGTAATATAATCGAAATATGACGTAACAAGTTTATTATTATGTCTTGACAAATTTTTAAGTTATAACAGCAATAGTTTAAAACTGAATCATTTGTCCCTGGAAATCACAGAAAAAAAACAGCACAATTAGTATTGATCCTCATAAATTCAAGTCAGATTGATATAATAAAAGACTACTCAAAAAGGAATGTTGATGATGATATTACTAATTTTGACAATCAAATAATAATAATATCATTTGCTAAAAAATGTGCATACGTATAAAGATGAGAGAAATCAGAATTACTTTTTGTTACATAATTATAGTAAATGAAATGGTCAAGATTTGATTGTCAAAAAAAAGTACTATAGTTGCTCATCAATAGTATAATATAAAATTAATTTGATATCCTTCTTACCTTCCTCTTCTTGTCACCTCCCAATTCGAAATGCTTACATCTTTTCAAGGGAATTTGTTTCCGGAACTTGCATTCACTGCATTCCATTCTCAATACAATCTTCTTAGTGGTCTTAGCCTAGTAATGGAATCAAAATTAAAAAAACAGTTACAGCCTGCTTCTTTTTTTTTAAAACAATGTCTAGTATAGGATAGGTACATGTTTTTAATAATTCTGTTTTTAACGTACCTTCTTTCGGAAAATGGGCTTAGTTTGACCACCATATCCCTGTTGTTTTCGGTCGTAACGTCTTCGACCCTGGGATGCAGTCCTTTCCTTAGATTTCTTGTATTGAGTTACTTTATGTAGTTTATGATGTTTGCATTTTTTGCAAAATGTACGTCTTTGCTTAGGTATGTTCACCTATTTTTGACACAAAGGAAATAATAATAATTATGGATTAGTTAACAATGCAATTATACATACTCTATTCATAACAATTAATCATATCATATCAGGCTATTATTTATAATGATGATAACAACTAGGTATAATAGTTTTCGAAAAAAATCTTTCAGCATGGCCTATCAATTGAATTTGGAGCCACATGGTCCGCCGTCCATTTAATACACACGGCACGGACAGATATTATTTTACATTTGTTTTTTTTTATTGAAAAACTACTACTTGATAATAATAATTGTCATTTGATGAAATGAGAATACGGAAATCTAGATATATAATTTCGGTTATAATTTTTTCATATAAAAGTAATAAAATAATAAAATAAAATAAAATGCTCTCTTACCATGATGAAGCCGTCCGTACAAAAATTTCCTTTTCTGAAATGCAATTGAAATTTCCCACAACTGAGGGTGTTGAATGGATTCTCATCGGCTGAAGCGACTTTGATCTTTCTGGAGATGGGAAATGCATGAATGATAGAGACGAGAATTGTGGAGGACGGGAGGAGGTGAGGGTTTCGGGGGATTTTGAGGGGTCCCCACGAAGACGAAGCGCAGGTGCGAAAAGTCTCAAACCCAGAGTACTCTTCGGCTTCTGCAAGTTACTCTCAAACCCCTGAAATTTTTCAAAATTTTATGAAACAATTTGGGAAAATGAGCAATGTAAATTATGGAAATTTGGAAATGGACACTGGAAATGAAAAGAGTCATAAAACCGGGGTCAATGAAAATGTCAAAAAATGATTTAAAGTGACTAGAATGGGCCAATCCTAGACGAGTTGAATGAGTTGAGCGGCATGACCAAACTGCTTTCAAACAAAAGCCAAAGCTTTGGCCGCTCTTTCTTTCGAGAGACTCGGCTCAGTTCACTTCTACATCTCGTCGTGTCGGTGTTTCTTGCTTTCTCTAATTGAAAATATATAGTTTTTAATAGAAGCACATTATTACACATCCAACAAGAAAAAAACTAGATCATTAATATTATTAAACTATTAATACATTTAAATAAAACCAACTTTTTTTGGTTTTATACATAAATATATATATCAATATATATATTATATCTCAGGTAGCTTGCTACGTAAGTAAATTTTAAAAAACAAATAATAAAATGAGTTCAAACGATAAATCCGAAGTAGCGGTTGATAAGGCCGAAAATAACGACAAGGCCGGAGGTGACGCTAAGGTTGAGGTCAAAGGCACAAAGCGGGCAGCTGAGGTAAACAATTAAAAAAATTATTAAATATATATATTTTTATTTAAAACAAAAACGTAAATGTCCATTCATTTTCATTCATTTGTGTGTATGTGTATGTATGTAAGTAAGTACTTGTTGTAGTGTGTGTTTAGGGTTTAGTAAGCACAGGCAGCATTTTTTGACAGGAACCTTGTATGTACATATATGTATTTACTACGCGTACTCTCTATAGTAAAGTGTACATACCTGTATATACCGGTAGTAGTGTGCGAGTAGTAAATCTCGTTTTCCTTCATTTTTAATTATTTTGAAAAAGACATTTAATTATTATTTTGTATTAAACTACATTTTCAATTTCTGGATTTTAGTTTTTTCCCAAAAAAAGTAGGCAAAAGCATCATTTTCTCAACATATACGTACATATAACCGGCGTCTCTAAACCGGGGGAAAATGGAGTCGAATGCTAGTTTTGCAGGGAGGAGCTTAGGAGCGCAGGAATATCGTCGTTAGCCGCTATAGAGAATATAATTTCTTTGAGAGAGATATAAAATATAGTAAAAAAATGTATAGCTTTTTTCTCTTCTTTTATTGTAGTTTTTAATAGGCAATTGTATAATTTGGTTCTTGTTTGAGGAGCAGGTAGTGTGTATATTATTATTCGATGATTAATTATTGATCATGATAATGACATAGTAGTAGTCATAGTGGAAGAAGGAACAAGATTATTTAAAGGAGATGGATTTAGATATATATACATACAATAATATGCATCTATATCACACACATAGCTATCTTGGATGATCATTTTAATGGATAATGTAGTAACAACGTGTATAACATTACTTACAATGTGTACACACACTATTATTGATTGACTATCCCATTCTTTTTATTGTTATTACTACTAAAAACATACTAATATTTGGTCTTTTCTTTTTGTCTGTGCAGGAGAAAGGTGAAGAAGTAAAGAAAGCCAAGAGAGAAGAAAATGGTGAGGAAGACGAAGTAGAAGATGATGAAGAAGATGTGGAAGGAGAGGAGGAGGAAGAAGAAGAAGATATTCCCGAAGGCGAAGGTTAATACCAATAATTAATTAATTATAAACACCTACCTTCCTGATTATTACCAAGTTCATAGTTTATTTATTACTACTAATAATATCATTAGTACACACACACATTTTTATGTAAACTAGATTAATATCAAGCGTTACTTTTCATAGCATCACTACCATACCACAGGTATATATATTTACACTGAGTGTGTGTGTGCATGGAGCGCATTGCACTCCGTATAGTAGTATGGCTATTGATTTACACTAGGAATGTAGGAATGAATAATACACCTTGTATTATTTAATATTGAGAAATGGGGATGGCATTTGGTTTTTTTTTCGTGTGTGTGTAGTAATATAATATTACCTGCTACTACTTCCACTATTACTACTAGTAGTCTAATTTGATTTTTCTCTTTTTTTCGTTTCATTAATAGAAGAAGAAGATGATGACGGTGAAGGGGAAGGTGGAGAAGGAGAGGATGATGAAGATGATGACGCGTAAAGTCTCTACCGAGTATTGCATTTTGTGTATATTAGAAGAATAAGTTTATATAAAAAAATTTACGAAAAAAGGAGAAAAAAAAATATTAGGAATTTACTACTACTACAAACACAACCACTCTCCCCCCTTAACTTACAAAGACTTTTTATAAGTTTGATAAGGAATACTTTTCCATAAAGTGTTCTGACTATATACAACAACAACAAAACATTATTATTATTATATAACAATTTTTAAAGTTGATCGAAATCAAATTGGTTCAGTTATTTTTTTTTATTGTGTTTTTTGTTGTTTTTTTTTTTGATGATGATGATTGTTGAATATGATTATTATTACATAATATAATATATATGCTGATTGTCAATTTGAATTGATTTCATTTAGTACTACTACTATTATTACTTACTACTCAGATATATCTCCTTCCTTCTTCATGGCATGCGATTTTTTATGCGCGTATACTATAGACAAACAAACAAAAAAAAACAAATATATAATAATATTATATTATAAAATATAACATCGGACGTGGTCTCAGAAAATGAATATATATAAATGTATGTGTGTGTGTAAAAAAACATGCCATGGAAGTTTATTAGTGCTTGCCATTGGTATTTACTACTTTATAGGCATGTTACCCCGTTACTTCGTTATCATGTGAAAATCATGATCATGGTTACTACTACATATTATTATGATAATGTACTACAACAATATTATACATATTATAATATAAAAAAAAGAACTTTCTAATTTCGAATTTTTTTTTTGATTTTTTTTTCGTCAAGAATTTAATTATTTTACTTACTATTTTTGTGTGTCTGTTCGTGTGCATATAAAATAGAGGAGAACAAAACCTTCATGTAGATGTAAAAATATAATATAATAAGGGTCTGCGTGCGTGAAAAGTATTTTCACAATAAATATTTACTACAAGATAATTTACTTCTGTTACGTAATTAATAATTAAAAATTAATTAAGTAGCTCAATTATGAAGAATTTTTTAAATACTGCAACATACATATATATATATCCTATGATATATAAGTATGTAAAGTAATAACAATAAACTACAACAAGTTTAGGGTAGGTAATTTACACTAAATTATTATTATTATGTAATCTGTTATTGTATTCTGCTGGCCTGATTAGATTTCAATTACATTTAACGATTATTATTATGATTACTATTGATACGGTACATATACATACATACGTATATTATATACTTACATATATACAGCTCTAAAATACACAACTTCCACACACATGTTGTTGTATAATAGTAGGTGTGTGTATACATATTATTTATATCGGACAATATTGTCATCATCATGTCACACATTGAATTTTTTTAATACACCTGTCATTGACTCTTTAATTCCTTCCTTTCTTCGTTCTTGAATTTTTTTTTCAATATATAGTATTACAACTTCTCTTTATTCTAATATATATTACGTTACAAGAGGATAATATTGTAGGGAACCGAATATAACATAGATATACCGTCAAAAAACAAACAATAATACACATGATAACAAAACCAATACATGATAAACATTTTAAAAAAACGAGAGAGAGAGACAACCATCATTAACTATAATAATAATAATAGTATTATTATTATTTCTTGCATGTGGTGAGTAGAAATATATACAAGTGTAGTAGCAATGAACTATTATTATTATCATCATCATGATTAAGTACTACATATTCTTATTTGTTCTTTTTTTTTTTTAAAAAAAAAATTACAACTCGTAAAACATTTCAAGTAAGTGATAGTTTTTTACCACTACCTGACATTTTGTTCAAAAGAAGAAGTTGCAAAAAAAAAAAAAAACGAAGAAAATCTAAATTGATCTATTTAAGCAATGAGAAGAAAAAACAACCAGATATTATTATTATTATTTACAAACAAACCAAACAAAAAAAAAAATTAAATCGTCTACCTGATTACTTTGTAATTCAGTCATCGAGTCATTTTTTAGTGTAAAAAATGGATGATTTTATTATTCTGCTCCTCAAGTTTTTCATTATTATGAAGTTGGTCATATATTATAATAATGTTTCCGTTTGTGTAGGGATATGCTGATAGATTTTACATGCATTTTGTCTAAAGGGAGACGGCATTCTTTATATTAGTAGTACACATAAAGTAGTACCGGCTGCCATTCGAAGCATATATACATCATGTATAATATATACATGTAAGTAGTCAGTACTATAAGGATTTGTAAAAAATTAATACACACGCCGCGGACATTTACACTCTAATGGCTTTCCCCCCTTTATAATGTAGCCTGTGTATAGACGGATATTGCATAATTTTTGGGGTATTATAAACAGTATTATTAGCTACTCGTTTGCTTTTCCAAAGTCCATAATATTTATATCCAATGCATGATGACTATACATATAATGCATATATGGTTCATGATGCTCGCTCGCCTTCATCTTTGTGTTGGTCGTATGTACATACTGTGTGAGAGCTGTATGCCGGTGTCTGCATGGCAGCATGAGAGTAAAAGGGCATTTATATATATCGTTACTTGGAATTCGAGAGCATAAGTACCTTTGCATGTGATACAAAACTATAGCATGGACTGTACTAGTGAGTTTTCAAGTATTCCGTTGAGCCTCAGTGAACACATACATAAGTACCAAAAAAAGTTTGGATGCTGTGGCAATGGTTAGTTGCCGTGTGCGTGTATGTACATGTGAATACATATGTGAACATGTATGAGAATGTAGGAGGATGATGGGACATGTAAAAGATAAATATAAAGGTATGTCTACAGCATTCTACATAAACTTAATAATTATCTTTGCTTTAGAGAGAGGTATGGAGTAGTATGGACGATAGACAGGGGAGAGAGAGAGAAAAAACCAAGTTTAAAAGACTCAAGTAGGTAATGTACATGATCCACGTTTATTATCACAACATAATATTATATGCTTTCTGGCTCTTTTTCCAATTGTGTGTCTGTAGAGTACGTCTTTAAGTTTAACCCCTTCTTCTTCTCCTCATTCCTGTTCTTCTGCTCCCTTTGGTATAAAAGTATCCATTATATAAAGCATTTGCGTATACTGTATGTACTGTACCCATGGAGGAAAAGGCAGACGGGGAGAGGAGAAGAAGAAGCGTCTATGTCGAAGCAGCAGAAAATCAATGATGTTGGCTGCTGCTGCTTGCGCTAGAATACACACAAGAACAAGTGAGGAAAAAGATTTCCTCCCTATTACAGAATAACAATGCTTACTGACTTTCTCTTCTCGCTTTCTCTCTTTTCTCGATGATTTCATCGATTTTTTGATGGTCTCCCGAATTCCCGTCAAAATCGGTCAAATCAAATTTTTTTACCCAAAAAATTATTTTTTTGTGTAAAAGTCGATTGCTTAAGAAATGTCAAGTGATTATTAAATTATTATTAAAGTCGCGTTGATAATTTGTCTCTAGTTATTTAATTGCTACAACTATAGAAGATGGGTGAGAAAGATTCAGCGTGGAGAGATCGAATGAACCAATTTTACGAAGACACAATGGGCCCATTAAACAAAAAACCATGTGATGGAGCTCGTAATGATTTCAGAGAATGTTTAATGACGAGTGATTGTTATTTGAAGGTGGGTAAATAATACTTACTAAATATGATGTTTGCTTAGAAAGAAAACCATTTTAATGAAAACATTTACATTTAGGTAATACTAATCATTCTTTGTTTGTTGTACGCGACATGATATAGCAAGGGAGAAAACTTAAAGAATGTGCCCGATCATCAGACGGATCTGTGTCTTCCGACTGTCTAGCTATTAAAACAAGTTTTTATGAATGTAAACGATCTTTGGTGAGTTTTGTTTTAATGTATATATAAGTATGTATGTAATATATATGTATATAGTATATAATCTCAATGATGTGAGAACGTAAAGTGATTGTCATAATCAGCTGATTCAATTATTGTTGTAAATGCATGATGATTATTATATTGTCATTTACACATGATAAATTTGGAAAACGGTTCCATGTTTTTAATGTTCCGTATGTCAATGATCATTGGCATTATAATACAAGTACATATCATAGTTTACAGTAGATTGTTAAAGCACATTTTGCAATAAGGTATATTCAGTAATATAATATGTAATATTTAGTAATTGTGTGTGTGTGTGGCAATATCAGCAGCATAGTAATCTACAGTTTTTCGATTTATATAATACATATATAATATTTAATATTTTCAGCTGGATAATCGACAACGTTTTCGTGGAAGAAAAGGCTACTAGTTCAATATTATCATCATTCTCTCCTTATTCTCTCCTGTATAATGCCAAAATTATAAGGTGACTATCGACACGTACGTATGTAATATGTATATCAACAATAATTAGGAAAAATAATTAAACGCTAAGGATTTTGTATGAATTCAGAAGAACAATGACATTGAATGTCACGTTTTGTGTGACAAGATAATGAATAGTCAGCATCGTATTTTAAAAGAAAATTAAAAACGAGCATATAATACAAAAGAAAACCCCCAAAAGATTAAAAGTCAAAAACATTTTTGCTCCGTAAATTACGTGGTGTAATTTAGATTGTACTTACATAATACAAGTAATATAATGTATCTAATTAAATAATCATTTACTTTTACAGACGTCTAAATGCACAGTATATCTATTAAGTATTATTTACTAAGTAAATTTTACTTACTATAAAATTTATAGTTTAAATAAACATACATGGTAGAAAGTACGAGGATAAAACCTATTTTGGTCAACTAGAAATCTCAAGCGCACTCATCACTCACAATATTCTGTTCCTATAAATTCAATTAACTAGATACATACCGTAAATACAGACAGGGAATACATTCGCTTCTATACATTTTATAGTAGTGGAATATGTTTTAACGTAGTTTTAATGCTTTGATCGTTTATGTATATAAGCACTTAAATAACAAGTAGAAGAATTTATAGTGTATCATTTCATGTGTAGCATGTACTGCTCACACTAGTAGATTCAATATTTAGTACAAGCATATTATTTTATATTCTATAAATGATAATACTTTACTTTGGTGGATTTTATGTAAAAAGATTCTAGTTTTCTATTATATAGATCACCAATCAAGGTATTACATTTTTGGTAAATGATTGAGAGAGAGAGAGATTACAAAAAGATGAAAATGACAATATGTATTTGTGTGTTTGAAAGAGACAGATTATAGAGAGAGAAATAACAGCAACCAGTCAGTGTACGTCCAATTTGAGAATATAGAGAGCCGAGCATCTACTTCTTATAAGATCTACCCCTGAAACGAAATTAAATAGCCCTACACTTTTGAGAAAAGGAAAAAAACTAGAATACATAAAATATTTATACATTTCAAAAAAAAATGATAACTATAATTTCATGCATTTCCTTTGGTTTTTTATACTTTTACAAAATCTAGTTCTACGCCGCTATATAGACAGTGTTATTCTAGAAAAGCTATATTATTAGGAATAATAGTGATTCCAAGTCACTTATTACGAGTACCAGAAACACAAATATATTAAAAAAAACAAGATTCTTAAGCTCATCATAAGATTTCTGTCTGTCATACTTTGCTTACAAGACAACATTAACTGTTGAATATTCAAAATTCCATACTGCATAACTCGTCTACGTACTTTCAACTTAAAATATTTTGACCAAACAGAAGAAGCATATATAGTGATGATAACGATAATACACATGGAAGTAAAACACTTAAAAACATATAGCACTAAACATTTAAAGCAGCGCAATAAGTATGTATGTATATTTTAAATAACTATTAACTATTTAAAGAATGTTTTTTTATTGGATATTTTATTGTTGCGGCTGGAGAATCCAGCGTTCCCTTTTCTTTCTTTTTTTGGAAAAACAAAACAAAAAGAAACTAATAAGTGGTAAACAAACAACAGCAAATATATCAAGTACATATAGTCTACAGTCTGTTAAATATGAATTTTTGAACGTTTGAATATAAATATAATAATATCATTTCGTAGTAATGGTTTAGCTTGTAGTATAAATTGTTTACTCCTCGTTATTGATGTGACCCATTCTGTCAGGGTGAAAAGTATTGATATCTTAATATACATATTATTGCGTTTTGGTCATCACCACATACTTTTACACCATGCAAAAAACTTAGGTACATCATACGGACAAAACTTTGTAATATATATATATGAATATATGGATATACATAATATAAATACAAGTAAGAAAATTCAACAAGATTGACGTGATTTACGCAACTTACGCAACACATGCAACGGAACAAAATCTCTTTATCGAGATTATATACATACACATTATAAACGTTCCAAAATAATACTTTTAAAGGCAACGAAAACACCTGGTACAAATACTTGTGGAAAGAGTAATAATGATTTTCTTTGCGTCATATAAAGAAGTAAATTTTACAGGCTGAATATTTTCCATTTTTTTTGCAAGCTCCCAGCCAATAATATATGTATATATATAGTATATGTATAAAATAATAGCTATTAGACTAGAGTAGCACAAAAACGAAAACAAAACAAACTTGATATTTAAATACGTATAGGCTGACAGTCAGAGTCTGACTATACTTATTTTTAAGTTTCTTCTAAATAATTTTTATGACTTCTTATTACTTTTTTTTATTTTTTGGAGATGTTGGTTGGAAAACACTTGATGCTGACATAAGGCTTTCAATATACTGTCCCAAGACTTGATTTTCTGATCGCAGTTTCAAATTCTCTTCTTTAACACTATCCACACGTTGTGAGAGATCTGCAAAACAAAAAACCCAAGAAAATTGGTTACATTTTGCCAACGAAATATGTAACCTGATTGTCATGAAACTAAATATGTAGCTTGTATATAGTTACCAACTACATAGGTACACGAAAACTCTACAAACATTGCTTACCATCCAGAGTATTTTGAAGTTCAAGCACTTGTGCTATCAGTCTAGCCTTTTCCTCCTGTTCATCTGGACTGACATCAGGATCTAAACCTACATTGAATGAATAAAAATATACTTTAATTTCATAATTAAACTCTTAACGATGATAGAAGCCGAGAGACGGACAGAGAGAGAGAGTAAACAAATGTTTTGCTTTTCAAAAGTTATATACTATTAGGACCAGCACTAGACAAGCTGTCATTCGTAAATGTTGAAGGAAGAGAATCAAAACTTCTTGTAAGGCCTGCAATGTTGGGACCAGAAGCTTGAGATGGAGAATCTGCATCACCGTCATGAATCACGGCTATATTGTAAAAAGTAAAGATACAAATAAATAAATACACAAGTCAATACTAACAATAAATGGATGGTATGTCACGAAATTACATATTTTCGTGAACAGAATATGGACAACACTAACCTTGAGGGTCATCATCAGCCAAGGGGATGTTATTAATGTCTTCGTCCAAATGACTACAAGTCGATGTGTTCATTGAGTATAGTATATAGTTAAGACGTTCAGTCTTAATCAAGTCTTAATCACAATTTGAGTCCGGAAAATGTACTTATACGATTATATAGTACTTGCTGTCTATTCACTTGTCACAATTAGTAGTACTAATTTAGTACTGCATTAAAATTAAATGTGTATGTGGCACATACTATCTGTGGTACTGCGGTATATGTAACTTATCTAAATTCGAAATACGCAGTCCGACTATCCAGTGTGGACAACAACGAGAGAAAACCAACAATATTCTGAAAATAGAAAAATAGAAACGATCAATGTTGTATTACATGCTTATATTATAAATGAATCTGAAAATAAGACAATTGGAGTCTAATTGACAACTACAGTTTTTAGAGTTCATTTCACCTATATATAGAGAATATACAATTTATGTATAATTTCAAAGAATTAGAAGCGTAGAAAATGTCAAATATTCATAGATCTTACACTGTACTGTGGATTTAACCATCCCTAACTGCTAACTACAATTACAAATGAACAATCTTACCCTTTCGACAGTATATGAACAATAATCTTGAATTGCCAAATGTTTCACAGTTAATAGATATATACTTTATATACTTTACTTATCGTTTAGTATTAAAAAAACTACTATACGTAAAGTTCAATTTTTGCTTCTTTCGGGGGAGATCAATAGAATAGTGAAGACTTTATAGTAACAGACGTCGCTTCATACCCCGTTGCGGACTCTCCAACCACTGCCAAGTCTCTTGCCCACACGTAAACTTCAGTCGTTCAGTCGTTCAGTCTGTCTATGTTTATACATACTTCTTTTTTGCACATTTTTTACGGAACAATGCCAAGCTTAATTATTACTTGTCTTTGAACGTAAAAGGAAACTGAAAAAATTCATTCTATTTTTGATGGAGGTGCCACTAGCTTTGTTGAGACATTTTACTACAAAACTGTAAACATATACATGTAATTCCTCTTAATTTAATTCAAATGAAATCTTAGTATACACAATATCAAATGCGGATGATAAGTACATGGCATACAATGAAAAGAAAATGAAGGGACATTTATATTTGACACTGTTGTGCCTTGTCTAACAAAGTACATATGTATATCAGAAAAATTCAATTGAGTGGACAGGAGTTGACCTTGACTTGACTCAATTCATGCTAATAAATGTGCGGCATACATCGAGAAACATTCGTTTCCTTTACAATAATGATATATACATATATATACCGTCATGCATACTCAAAATGTGACATGAAAGAGCAGAGACACAGAAAGTGTGACTGAGAGAGGGAGAATTATACAAAAAAACTCGCCGTATATCCCAATGATATCATTCATACACCTCAAAAAAAAGACGAGATTTTGTTTCCTTATTTTAATACTCTCTACACTCTACATTCTACATTCTACATTTTACTTGTACCCGAAGAAACTATCGTATATTTATACATATAAGTACAATACAAATGATGCGTGTCAAATCTGACTGACTGTATGTAAAGCCATTCACATTTTCCCCCTTGTGTACACTGCATGACGTTAAGAAGCACTGTATATACAGACATGAATGCAATATTGTGATAATACACAAGCTATAAATGTTTATGTACTTAACAAGCACACAATAGATTTCTCAATAATGTGTGTAAAAAATAATGAATATGCATACATAGAGATTACTGACGTCCCACCGAGTTCTTTCTAAAAAAACATTTCGATTCTGTCATATTCTAATGGGCAATGTGAGGCTATGTCAAAGGTCAAATGATTAACTTATAGAACTTATAGTGTATAGAGCGTGTTAGTGTTGTGAATGTGTACAATATTGGAATGACCGTGACTCAGAGTACATACTTAACTCTCTTCACACGGTTTTTATCTCCTCCATAATATTCGAATGCAAATAAAATCAAATGACTACAATGTAACTAGTCACTATATGTACAACGTCCGATTCCATGCACATGATATCATGAGATCCAAAAACAAAATGATCTCGACTTATTTGCTTAGCTACACACTTTGCTATGATAGTTTTTTTTATGTGACGAAATACATGCAACAGTTCGAGTCTTTACGGAGATCAAAGTAAATTTATTAAATGGTATTATTATAGTGTTGGAATCATGTCAAAGTAATTATTCAAGATAGGAATCATTTTTACTGCTGGGCGTTTTTGAAGATATATGAACAAATACAATGAGAGTTGCGAACTTGTACATAACTTAAATCATAGTCTGGTTTAAGAATAAAGAATAATAAATGACCACTATGCAATCTTTATTTCATCATCTATTGCACCAATGGCAAAAAAGTATCACCAATAATCGCCATCATAAGAATCGATCAAATCAAATGTGTCACTTTCTTGAAGAAAGTTTCTTCTCATTATACTCAAGCCAAATTCGAATCGTGAAACAACTATGACAGCAAAGTAGTTAGCGATACAAATAATTTAGTTCTGTTCGCCGGTAATCTGTAGCATCTACTAATGATTTATTTAAAATAAAAAAATTATTATTATATAATTTAATGATTTGAAATTTTGAAATGAGGTTCATTTCTGAAAAGTATGGGTTTTAACAAGAAATATCGCTTGGATTTTTTAGCATTTACTTTTGTGTTTTCGTTCCTGTTTGTCTGTACACATTATTCATCCGTCCAAGGGAATATCCGTATTGGTTTACTTATCGACTTTCTCCATTCAAATGAAAATCGAAATCAATGAGTAAAAATCTCTTTTATATGTACCTACAATGTACATACAATGTAAGATATCTGCAGATGATGAAAATCTTGTACTTGAATTCGATACTCTATCAAATAAAGACAGTGCTCCAGGGCTATCGGAATTTTGATTGGTTTCACGTGTATTTCCCGTTGAAACCTAAACAAATAGCGAGTATGTAATCGTAAGCGAAAGAGTCAGAGTTGTTCAAGTGCAAGGTTATCGCTTTATTATTATTATTGTTTGGTTGGAAATCCTTATCTTCCTTTTCATCTTCCCGTCCATCATACACATTTACAGATATGAACTACACCAAAACTAGGTATACAAAGATGTCGTCCACTTCCTATACTTGTATACTTTCTTTGCCTTGACTCGATGAGTGGAGAGAAACTTGAACGAAAACGAAAGGAACAAAGGAAGTAGATGTATATGTAGGAGGACTCTCTGTAATCTGTAATGTAGTCAATGTATGTACATTTGGTGTAAACACACTGACAAGACACTCCACAGACAGTCACAAGTCACAAGGACTCATGAATTGTGGAAAAGATTTTACACAACGTTGGTTTTGGTTAGTTGAAACAAAATTATTTATAATTTATAATTTTGACACGAGAACAGTCCAAATGAAAACTTAATTCATTTACAAAAGTGGTGTAAAGGACATGGCACACTTTCTTAGTGAAAAGGGCCCCTGGTGGATTTTGATAAAATTTGGTGGAGATGGTCTCTAGGGGTCATAGAAG
>JAIUND010003258.1:0-16828 GCA_034699125.1 Gisinianus flammeolus
AGAGACAGAGAGAGAGAGAGAGAGAGAGAGAGAGAGAGACAGACAGACAGAGAGAGAGAGAGGGATGGATAGTGAATATGTGTATACTCATAATGTGTTGTCATTTTGTATTCCGTAACGCTCAAGTTGAGATTTTATTAGAATAAATTCCTGTCTAGAAGTATAGTTGTATAGTTCTGGATGGGTAAACACATATACTAAATACTTGTATAGTGTATTTATAAATTATAACAGTCGAGAAAAAAAGCACAAGGGAACAAATCTAAAAGGAGGGTATTACGTTACGTGTATTGAATTAATTTTTGAGGAAATTCTACAAGGCAAATATTTACCATAGGATTAAAAAAATGGAGAGCCCATCATGTGTTGTCTCGTCTCCCATTATCTAGCGGGTGCTAAATGCTAAATGCTTTCGGTGTGTATATAAACAAAAAATGAAAATGAGAAAAGAAGAAGGAAAAGAGAAGAAATACAGAATAAGCTAAATAAAACCAGTAAATCCACCGGATTTTTCCAGTCTCTTTGTTGTTTAGCATCATTAAAGAACACTTATAATTTTAAACTTTTACAACTCATTTCCCATTTTTCTTTCTCAAATATGGTATACACAGTGTACTGCACTGTACAGTGGATATATATATGTACTTATTTACAGATCTATAGCTTTTCCATGCCATAGATCGATGAACGAAAATTTGTACGGGATGCGGAATCGTAAAATAAAAATGAAATATCGATGTAAAATATCAAGTCATATAGATATACATTTTGGAATTTCCAGGAAATTTTTTATTGCCTTTTTAATGAGGATCTATAAAGTCATCTTTTCATTTCATTTCAATACCATATGTGAAGCCTATAATAATAAATTCATATTAGTCTTTCCTTATTCACACACGTACTTACTACTTACACGTACACAGTACACATGTAAGGACTTGTGAAAGTGGGAGATTATCCATTCTACATGGAAAATCAGGAGAAACTTTTATGGAAAATTCCAATAGTATATGAAAACGATAACGTATTTTTAGATTTTCAACTTTTATAGATTTTCTCGAAATATTTGATCGCATGAGCAATAGAAAAAAACGAATTATTTTAAGTAAAATTCAAACGATACAGGTAAACAGTTTTCGTAGACTGTTTCTTTCCTATATAAGTATGGAATGGTTCTAATTCAACGAAAAAAAGAAATTCTTGTTAATTTTAGTATATATGTAGTATGTAGAGTTAATTTTAGACCATACTTTCACCTGTAATGCTTTTGTATTGTGTTGCTTTAGAATGAAAAGGGTTTTTGATACATGGAGCATAAACATTTTTTGTCAAAGATTTTTAGTGTTAGAGTTTGATGTTAAATCAATGATTTGAACGGAATTCATTTGAAATTATCTTTAATTCTCAAGCTTTCAACAGAAACTTCTGTATTCCTCAGGAGCCTCAGTATGGCAAAGATTTTTAGTTTGACTAAAATCATATGTGAGTATTTGATGAAATTAAAGATTTTACCCATGAATGTTCTGCAAGTTTCATGAGGAGATTAAGACCAGGCAAAGACGCTGATGCTCGCCGTTGTCTCCCTCCAAGGCGAGAAAACTCTTGCCGGTCCATGACGATTTCTCTTTGAAAATTGAAATGTTATATTCCAATTTCAAAAGAAACAAGTTTATTTTTGAAAGAACTGCGAAAGACTTTTCCATATCTTTTTCCCTTTCATTTTTCAACTTTCACACAGCGACAACTGAATTTTTTTTGATGAGAAATAACTTTTTTGCTTATAATTGCGTCTATGTTTTTTTAAAACTTTTTTACTGGTTATATAATTCACATTTTCAAATCATTCGAATTGCGGTTGCAGAGTAGATGTGATTAAAATAAATGAACATGCCGACTTTTTGTTTTGAGCGAGATCAAATGACGAAGCACTGGAATTTTATTGAGAATTTTTGGTAGGTTTCCCTTGTATATCTGTAGTATTTCTCATTTCTCTCGAAAAATGTGAGTTTATTATTTCGCTTTGTTTGTACTCGTTCAGGGAAGATCTAGAAATTTTACCGTTTCAAATAACTGATTTAAAAAAATAAATACGGGTACACCGGTGGTATATACAGATGTGAGTAACTTTTCTGTACTCTGATTTCCTTATGGAAAAGAAAAGAGACAGAGATATAGAGAGTGAGAGAGAAAAGGAAGAGAGAGGAGTTTAAAAAATTGGAGAGGTATAATATAATATATACTCTCTCACACGACCACCAAATGAAATATGTAATTAGAATTTAGAATCCGGCTTAGAGTTGATGATGATGATTTGGTCCACAAGGAACACATATAACCCACCCTCATGAATAGTTATAACTTTTAATAACCTCAAGTCATTATTATGCATACTCTTGTTGGAATAATCAAATTACACATGTTTGTACATGATCGTATTGGATATTGTTCGGTCGGTATATATATCCATCTCACAATTTACCCCTCTCGATCCTGTCTGTCTGTCACTCATATTGCATACGTATATGCCAAAACCGAAAACTCTCTTTACCCTCTGTGTCTTAAATATTAGCGAGTAACGAGTATACATGGGCCCAAGTACTTTCCCCCCATCCATTAACATTATCATTATTACTCACTTCATATTGTGCTTCTCACTTTTCTCCTCTACTTATACGATAGATAACTTCTCTCTCTCTCTCTACTACTACTACTACTACTTATAAAAATTTGCTTCAAATCATAAAGTGCTGAAGAGTCAACATAGAGTACACACCAGCTTTGATTATGTATACTAATCAGTGCTGTTCAAAAATAACGTCTTACTCCTTCCCTGTTTATATTCCACATAATATATAATTTGACTCGTCCAATTTGAAAATATGTAAGCAAATGAGCTGACAATGTGATGATGCAAATGAACTGATGCAAATGAACTGATGCAAATGTCAACCATGTAATCTATAATCTATAGCACATCTCACTATATAGTATATAACAATAATAAATATACAAACTTATCGTTAGAAAAGTTACTTATAATCATTTAAAAAACTGATTACCTTCCGATATTAATTACGAAACAGCAAACATGTGTTTGATTCTAATGCAAACGATGAAACGACGATAAGTTATAATTAAACTAATCAGATTATGAGCATAATAATAATGTCAATTTTCTCCAGGAAATTGATGCCATTAAAATAATCATTTAAATTACTGCTGATATATATGTATGTATGTACGATACATATGGGGAGACTTGGGAATCTCAAATCTCGTAAGAATAAGAATTGGATGCTTTGTCAGTTTACAAATTGTGTGTATTATATAGATAATGGATGCTGGACAATTAAAAATAAATACAAATTCGTCATATTTTGTCTTCCAAAAGTGACTCAATAGTGTACGCAAAGTCGTGTTTTTCGACTAAAAAAATGAAAAATGACAATATGTCCTGAAATCGAGGAAATCTGTGGTGAATCCTTTTTACTCGGCTGATGATTTGGTCTACGCGGATACTTGAATTGAGCGACGAGAAAAAAAAACCTCCCATTTAACAATTTTTAGCTCGATCAACTTAACTTTAAATACAAAGTAACTAACAACACCCATCCTACATAGATTTAATTGTAGAGTACAAAAGAAAAAGAGAACTTTGTGCGTCTGTACAATACATTAAATATTATAATTATTGAAGTTACGCCCGTTTTCATGTACAATTATATATTTACAAAAGGGATTTCACTCATCTCATATAAAAAGATTTCAAAAGTGTTGAATTTTGACTTTTACAACTAATATTTTATTACGTAAATATCTAATGTCTAAAACGAATCTCGCTGTGAAACAGTCAATTTTAATTGGTTTTAATAACGTGTAAAATGTCAAAACTATTTTAACGTCAAGGCCATTTAAGATAAAAATAGGAAATCATCACATCCACACTCAACATCACAAAGATCTCTTTTTTGTTCAAGTCTTATAATAAGTGTACTCTGTCAAAAAAAATCAAAACTGTCAAGTGATATTTATTAATTATTATAAGATTCTTAAGTTTTAATCTTAACTACAATGTTTTCATGTATTTTTAAGTCAAATTACTTTTTACAAGAATAGAAATATAAAATTGTCATATACGCAATTACAACACGCGTCATCGTATAAATAAGGCAACTTTACTCATTTTAATTTATAATTATTTTATTACAATCTACGCAGTCTTCGTTTCTTTAGTAAATTGATGATGAATCATAGTGGATTTTGAAGAGGTTTGAAATGAATCCAGTGATTCATATGACAATTATAATATAAATAAATACAATAAAAGGAAAAGAGAGAATATTTAAACGTCCGACTCGGACGGTCCGAGTCTTTTATCTCGAGTTTTTAATGTGGTAGACTGAAAATACGCAATGGATGAAGATCAAAGTAATAAATGGGCTCCCAGAGTAGTTAAAATTTACAAAAGTGAAACCGGTTTTGGATTTAATGTCAGAGGTCAAGTGAGTGAGGGTGGACAATTACGAAGTATCAATGGAGAATTATACGCCCCTCTTCAACATGTCAGTGCAGTTTTAGAAGCTGGAGCTGCAGAAAAAGCTGGAATTCATAAAGGAGATAGAATCCTCGAAGTGTAAGTTCAAACAAAAGAAAAATAAATGCATATAAATAAGTAGTTAGTTATGGTTTGATGATTGTTCTTTAAATGTAATCATGTCATTGTTTTGATTCTGTCCTGTAGAAATGGAACCAATGTTGAAGGAGCCACACACCGGCAAGTTGTTGACCTAATAAAATCCGGTGGTGATGTATTAACTCTTACGGTTATCTCCGTTTCTCCTCAGGTATATATATTTATAAATATTGTCATGTATTCAAAGTAGTATAGTGTATGTCGTACTAAATTTCTTTACACCTTCATTTGTTTTTTTTAGGAAGCAGAGCGACTCGAACCGAATGAAGAGACGACAAATTTTCCATCGTATGATTATAGTGAGAAACGCTCTCTCCCCATCTCAATACCCGACTATCAATATAAATATAATGAGAAGACTGGTGAACGCTTTGTCGTCTATAATGTGTACATGGCTGGACGTCATCTCTGTTCCCGTCGATATAAAGAATTTACTGTTGTTCAATTAAATCTCAAGAAAGAATTTGTTGGATTTAATTTCCCAAAACTTCCTAGCAAATGGCCATTTGCGTAAGTTGAATTTTGTAATACATAATAAATTTCTTATGTATATGATGACTCTGAGAATGTTATTAAAACTTCACAACTGTATATATAGATTGAATGAACAACAGCTTGATAGTAGAAGGAGAGGGCTTGAACAATTTCTGGAAAAAGTATGTGCAGTTAGAGTGATAGCAGAAAGCGATGTCATGCAAGAGTTCCTCACAGACGATGAAGTAAGTTGAAGTTACTAATTTAAATATTTTACTATTTGCGTGGAGGAATGAATGCAGTAACTTTATAAATAAATTTTTCATTATAGGGAAGCGGAAATAAAATAGATTTAAAAATATTACTACCCGACCGTGATGTAATATCTGTAAATGTACCGAAAAATGCCAACGCTGAAGAAGTTTACTCCGGTGAGTTTTTATACAACACCTCAAAAAATTGTACTGTAAGTAATAATTGTTAAATGAAAAATATTGGAAGTATTTATAAAACCGTATTTCATGTCATTTTTTTGTATTTCAGCATTAGCACATAAAATTAATCTCAGTGCAGAAGCTATTAAAATTTTTGCACTCTTTGAAATAGTCGAGTACAATTTTGGTAAGTCACAGAGTTTTTGACATTTTTGAGTTCTTATTTCTTCCAAGTATAAGGGTATTTTAAAAATCGATTTTGATTCAATTATATACAGAAAGAAAATTAGCACCAAATGAATTGTAAGTCATTTAAAATATTGATTGAACACATTTTGCTTTAAAAAAATTCATAAATGCAAGAATTTTCTATTGTAACATGAATGATGATTCTTATCCCCTCACAGTCCTCACAATTTGTACATCCAAAACTACAGTACAGCTACTTCGACTTGCATTTGTATGAGAAAGTGGTTATTTACTCTGAGTAAGGAACTTAGTCTCACGCAAGATGATCAAGCAACAACATATTTTTTCTGGCAGGTAAATGTCAAGCAAATTAATGAATTTAGCCCCACCATAGTTGTATCAAAAGTGAGAACAAAAACACTTTTTATCTTTTTAATTTAATAGGCTGTAGATGACGTGAACCGCGGTCATATAAAGGCAGGTGATAGACTGTATCAGTTGAAAGCCTTGCAGGGCGCAAGTAGTAAAAATGAGTACTTGGCGCTGGCACGACAATTAGACGGATATGGTGGCATCGTATTTCCTCACTGTTCCTGTGATTCAAGAAAAGAAGGTCATGTCATCCCATCTATTTCATCTGCTAGCTTTGAACTCCAAGCTTGTAAAGAGGATGGAACGTTGGAGGTTATTATCAAATTAGTTCCTTGTTTTTTTTTTAAATTCTGTAATCAATTTGTATTGTTTTGTTGCTAAATTGATGCCAATATTCTCTGAACATGTAGTCACAAACCATACATTTTTCCTGGTCATCTATAATACAATGGGACGTGGATGACGAGGGCATGGCATTTGCATTCCAGTACCAAAGACCTGATAAACCTGCCCGATGGGTCAAAATCTTCACCAATTATGTGATTATTGAATTATTACTATTTTAAAATCATATTTTCTTAATGAAGTATTGGTATTGGTTGAGTAAAAAAATGTCTGGAAAATAATAAATAATGGCAAATTTTTTTGTCCCATTCTGTATAGTTTCACTTTATGAATGACTGTTTTGAGCGAATTAAGGAAGAGGTGATAAGAAATAGCAGAACCAATAAAGACTTTCGTTCCTTGGAAGGGCACAACAGATTGACTGGCCATAATGATAATGACTGCGATGAGGATATTTAAAAAAGCTATATAATTTAAAATTTAAAACGAAACCGCTGTAGTTATATTGTTATTCTATTTAGTTTAATCATGTACTCGTGTATTGATAGTTATTATTATGTTTTTATTCATTATTCTGTGTTCGCCAATTCCACACCTGTTTTTGTTTTTTTGTTGTTGTCGTTGTCTTTTCATGAGATCTTTTGTCGTCTATCCTCTCGTTTAAAATATGGTTAAAAACATTGAAACATCATCTTGTCTTGGGGTCGCAAGATGATTTCATCACACACCTCAACAATCATCCTGTTAAATATATATATATAAATACATATAATGCAGAAAGGAAAGCGTTAAAAGATATTTCAAAACGATATTTAATTACAAAAATATTATATTTACCATGAATAATATTATTATCTTAATTTAAATGTGAGTAGTTAGACTACAAATAAATTCAGAATAAATATAAAAACATACAATAGTCTATTATTTTATGAAGAGTTTTTTTATTATTTTGCTTTTTATTTTTATAATATCAGGTATTTACATATAAAGTAGCATGTAAATACATCTTAAATTAGTGTCCCTAATCAATTACAACTATACCTAGATACTATCTATGTGAGTGGGATATTCATTCAGTCAACAATCAACAATATCAAAGAATTCGAAAAGGCTCTACTATAATATATATATACAATAGATACAAAGTATATACATAACTGAAAGGAAGAATTTCACCACTGATGTAAACTTGTTATACATACTTACGTAAATATTATAAATGCGAAAGTATACACTACAACATAGGTATGATGATAAAATGTTAAAAAGATATATTTCTGCACTACGTATATTAACTCACTGTTTATTACAACTTCCTCAAAAAAGAAGAATTAAATGCTGTATATGTTAATATAGACGCGAAAAGAAAGCAGAGAAAGTTACCAAAAATCTCTTCAAAAAGAAGCCATACCATACAAAATATGCACTTTGCAATTATTCTGTACTGTTATAATAATAATGAATCTAATGTCAAAATATATGTTAATACATGCGTAAAGTCTACTTTGTTGCACGAGAAAAAATATATACGATATGAAAATGGTCTATACCACTATACCTACAAAGTATAAGTATAATCATTATATATATTGTTCTGCTAAATGTCAAACTTTAAATGTACTTTACAATTCACAAATAATATAATATTTAATAATAATTCGCCAAGTACCTTCATCTCTCTCTATATATATACTTTCTATAAATACGTAAATTAAATATTTTTAAATGTTCTTTTTTTGTTTTCCATATAATATGTTGATGACAAAAATACAATGTAAAATATTAATGTTGGTATAACAGAAAATCTCACATTTGTACATGCATGAAAATGTACGTATAAAACATATGCAGGATGCAGCTCGGCGATTACAAATTTACTTAGTTTATATTTAACGTATCTACAAATACAAGTATATGTATACATGAAAAAAACTATGTATTACCTATACTCAAAGTAAAACTCTAAATAAATATGAAATAAAAACTATTTGGAGATGATCTGACCCGAAAATGTTGCATATATATATGAAATGTCATTATTCTCATTATTGAAACTAAATTCAAAAAATAAATAATTCAGATCTATATCCAGTAAATTTCAGTCATTCAACATATTTTAAAAGTAGTTAAACAAAAGGTATATGAGCACACAATTAAAAAAAATTCATATTGGACGATGTGTAGAGTTTTCTTTTTTTTTTACGTTTGAATGAAGAAAGTGGGTCTACAGGGAGATTTCGTTTCATGATGATGAGAAAAATGGTTGTGGTTGAGAGAGGAAGAGAGAGTGAGATGTGAAAAGGGATTGACTTATATTTGTGGGAGATCTAACCGGACCGCCCCGTGAATGCACCGAAAATTTCATCCGGAGAAAGTACTTTCTCCACTAGCTCCCCTACATTACTTTGTCCCCCGCTTTCGCTTTTCCATACTATATACATACTATATACATACCACGCTGTCGTCTATATCTATATTCCTGTACAATTCGGCGTAGTGTGTAATTTTTCATACGAAATATACCCCTGTGAAATTTAAATACACAAACTAATAGTAAGATGATATAGCACGTGATTTAAAACACACCCGCAAGTACATACGTACACATTTCCCTTTTTCCTATTTCGTAACCTACGTACATATATCAATCATTATCCCTCTAATAGGCATTTGTGGTCAGTACATTATTTAACTCATGTACGTAGTTAGTTATTCAAGTCTCGAGCAGCTGAAGATAATAATGTAATTAACTTGACGTAATAAATACTATTTATTATTTTCGTAAAAATAGATTGTTTTAAAACAATAACATATTTGATAATACATACCTAGGAGTATATCACATTTCGTATATTGTAGCAAAATAAGAATCAATTCATTGTGGATTTGAGATCGTTCTCATCGTTCCTTCTCTTGACTTGAATTAATTTTACAATTTCCCTGGAATGATTTTCCCATCAACTTCATTCTTGAGCTTGTGATCTGGTTTTAAAACAAATGAACGTACAGTTGAACAATTACAGCACGTAATTACCTGCATATTCAATGAAACATAAATATAACCCCGTGTGATTAAATAACTAATATGTATATATTTGTTTATAAAATACAGTACATAATGTAGTAGTGATAGTTAAAATTACCTGCGTAGAATGACCTTTTTTCGATTTCTTCTTTTTAAGCCGATAAGTACAATTAACTCCAGGGACAAGAACAGTCCTACAACATTTACATATGGATCTTTTTAATGTGAAATCCCTGAAAGCACAAAATAAATACACATTTAAATACCCATTTGATCATATTTATATACCTATATACCTTACTTATTATGTGTATTAGATCAATTTTAATGACATGTTTTACGTGTGTACAATTTTGTCGCCGATTTTTCAGCAATCGTTGTTAAAACTTGTCCATAATATTGTGATAAAAAAGGTGAGTGTTTGGATACACTTTCCGAAGCCTGTATAAATAAAATAAAATATATATAAGTACAAAATAAATAGATCAAGAAATTATCAATGCCAAGTATCATTTAAGAAAAATGATAAAATGATTACAATATAAAAATATAAACTGTACCTGAACTAAAAAATTAATTCGCGTACCACCACTCATTTTAATTGGGATTCAAGTAAATAAATAAAAAGTTCCTTTTATTTTGTATTTATTTAATTTATGTATTCTTGCCAAAGAATATACTCTTATATATACTCTTAGATATATATTCTTTGATTGAATCAAATTGAATCAATTTAATTGACTCTTCCGAAGAATTTCTTCTTCGACACATGTGATGTTTGAATGTGGCGGTATACGAGGAACGACTGAAGCATTGACCTACATGCTAGATTTCGAGCGGTCTGGCGGTCTGTGCAAGGAGACTGTACGACGTTGAAAGCTGACTCAATATGTATTTCAATGTACTCTTATGCACACACAAGTTGTGCACTCTGCAGCAAACGGAAATCTGTTCTCCGTGAATACGATATGCACATATACTTACATACTTACTTACCCATGCAGTCCGTATAGTCACACATCCTCTCCATTTTTCTTCCTTCATTTTCCATAATAATTAACTAAAATTATGATGATAACGTAGTATTTATTATTTTCCTTGTTTTCATAGCATTTTGAGTCAGCAAATATAAATGGTGATTTGCTCATCTTTGGACTTGAAATAGTTAAAACTTAAAAACTATATATGCCCTGTAATAAGTATGTATATGATATACGTAAGTACGTACTACGTAGTTGTACGTATTATAGTTGTAAAATATACAATATACATATAAATGTCATATTTATATTTGAAATCAGTTTTTTTGTTGGAAACTGCTCAAATAAAAAAGTACATGTAGTATCTACATGCTTGTACATAAATGTGGTGAAAAACTTTAAAACAATTCGTAATAAAAAGAGAAAAAATAAAATTGCAATCGGCATATATATAAGCTTTCTTCTTCTTCTTTGCAATATTGAATATTCCAAGAGTAATTTTTGCACTTTCATTTGATACTGCAGTTAAATTCTGTAGAATACAAATCGAAACTTAATGGTATATACTTATATCATTCGATACTTACATATGGGGTGGTCGCAATTCTCTTACTTAAGTAAACAAAATTCTTTTATCTTCTTTTTACTTAAATTATACAATCAATTTCGTTTTTGTAGCATTTTCCTTAAATGTAGTAAAGTTCAAAGAGTAATTATTTGTTTCTTTGTACAATTTACTAACAAGCTTGTAATCGTATTTTTGAATAAATATCTTAACTACATAAAGGTTTTATATTAATTCTATACACGCTTAGTAATTTATGCTTGATTAAAGTTAGTACCTATATATATTTCTTGTTATTTGTAATATAAAAACTTGAGAAAGGAAATCTAATAACTATTTTGTTATTATTAGTCATCGTAGTAAGTTTTTAGGGCTTCTTGTAACTTTTTCCTCGCTTCCATGACTCTCTCCTCTTGTAATCGAATATCATCCTCCGCTATTGAGACAGCCTATTTTTTCATTTCAACAAGTCATTAAAGAATCATTTAAATTGCTTCAACTCACTCTACAAAGATTATGTAATATGTACATGTACATGTGTAAGTTTATATATTGTGTATTACTGCAATTAGGGGTTGATCAGGATTAAGAAAGACACCAGGGTTACTCTCAAGTCCACTCTTGGAGGCTGTCTGACCGATAATGGGTTGTGAGGTGAGATGAAGGGCTGTAGCTACAGATTGCAATACTGTATCCGCTGTTATTCTTGGACCTATTCCTGTTACTCCTTTTGGTAATTCTAAGGGTTCAAGTTCAATTCCAAGTGGATCCCATGGTCTTAAACCTTCTAGTCTTTTTTCCCAAAATAACTGCTTTGGCTTGTCTTGATGACCGTGTTTAAAATCAACTTTGACTCGACTTTCTTGTGTCTTGTGAACGGTTACAGGTTGCTTAAAAATTGATGCGGTTTGACGAATAGGTGGAACGAGGGATGAATCGCTTCTAACTCCACGACTGTACATACAAACAACAACAACAACAACAAAAGAAAAAAAGAATGCACACTCATGAATTGGAAATGTATTTACTCCACATATACTTATGTACCTATTAAATTTCAGCAACAACATATTTAATTATTTAATAGTATATACGTGAAACAACACTCACCTGTAATCAAATTGTGTTCGCTGCTTTTTATTTTTCCTAAATAACATATTGACTTTACCAGTTCGGAAATCAAATGTTGATAAATCAACGCTCTCCCCCAGGTACCTACTTAATTGAGGTTTACTCCGAAACTTTTTCCCTCCTGGACTATAGTAACTCACATCAATTTTTCCAGCTGATAATCCTGTCTTTCGTACAATCTCTTCCCGTACCCATCCTATATATAATATATACATTAAAATTTAATGATTAAATGTATTAAAATGTTCTAGAATCCATTGAAGAGTATATATACATATAGTCACAACAAAACTACTAACAATAAGTAAGCGACACATTTTCAAGTTCATGATATATAATATATATATAAAGTTTATATTATAAACAACAAAATCACCTTTGGGCAAAGCTTGACATTCATATTTTTTGATTTCCAAAATTTGATCCATCCTATACATGTACGTATTCACAAAAAACAAAGTTATAAATTCATATACTTATACAGAACAATGACACCACACATGCATTCAACACGTACTTTATTACAAGGAATGTAAACGTGTCGTTAGCTATATTCATATTATAGTCACTTACATGATTACCTAACACTAACACGATTCAATTTTAATCCTATAGTTTAAAACTTGTTCGGCTTTTCCTCTAAAATTGATAAAGTCTATAAATACGTACAACTGTGGTGTCTTGTGTATATTTGCAATAAGGTCGTCGGATTTACACAGAAAATACAAATTTGTTTAGTGAACTTTCTTTTTCATTTAAACGGTTAAACCACAAAATACAAATCCATACACGAAGCACAAACAACCTTAAATCTTTTGGTATTTCTCGACAATGAGGAAGTAACTAAATAAGTGGACGATCTGTCTAATTAAAATGTCTAATTATATCCAATCCTCTCGCTCTAATGAGTGAGAGAATTCCCACAGTGTTGTTCTGTTTCTGTAGCGTCGAAATACCTTTGACTGCTGCCCAAAATGTATACACAAATTTTTCTTTTTACATGTTGCCAGCTCCTCACTTCCCAGTCTCTTTCTTTTTAATTCAGACTATTATGAGATGAACAATGAAAACAATAGGGAAAATGCTTCAAATTGCCATTTTTTTCAATTTATTTTATTATTATTCCTTCTTCCATCATCAACAGTTTTAAAACACATGATGACTTGTTACATATACATAAAACTTCACAGTAGTGGGTAGCAGTGGTAATGAATAAACTCCATTTTTAATCCTTTTTTAATTTGGATGCAAGTTATTGGGATTATTTTTCGGTGTGTGTATAAGTGCATAAAAATGGTACACTTTATTGCTACTTTTCTTTGGAATCCAAAGTTTGGATGATAATAATAATAATAATTCTTATGTATTCTATAGTTAGTTGCATGCGATGTAAACAATTTGAAAACTACTTGCCCGTGTGGTGCAGTACAATTTCCAATTATTTTACAAGTTTTAATCACAATTATAAAGTTAAAGTTTTTAGATGCTCTATCCATTCATATTCAATAACATTGTATTTACGTGTGTGTATGTACACGATATTATATATCCGTTTTTTGTTGACATGATAGATTTTGTGTGTTAACAGTGATATATCTAATGTACTGAATACTATTCAGTACTATTCAGTGAATACATACAATAAATAATTAATCTACCTATATCTTAATTAGTAGCGCTACGATTTTACGAACGTTGTACACAAATAATAGTAATAATAATAACACAGACTTTGTTAATGATTATCAAATAAAAAACATACACAATATATATAATACCTACAAACAAAAATCACTTATTAGAGTCACACACATTGTCTTTAAGCTTATTCAAGGAGAAACTCGGTAGAGTTTCTCATTACACATCAATGTTAATAATAATGTTGCTCATTACATACAAACATACACTTTAATTTGACCTAACAAAAATCTTAATAATAAAAGAAATAATTTAAAATCAAAATAATAAAAAGTAAAAAAACAAATGAGCTGAAAACATGTAGCAAGTTACAAACTTTATAATTCCAAAATACACAGGACAACTGAAAACAGTGAGGGAAAACTGAAATGATTGTACACTGGAAAATAGTTGTAAAATAAAAACGTACCGTGTAGAAAAGTGTATTTGCATCTACATATATAAATGTATGAAGTACATACACGAGATTTGTCCTCTACATATTTTTTGTAGTAATTATACATAAATTAGTATAAGGTATAACTTTAAAATTTATGACATAATTCTATTATCAAAATGAAATAGATTTAAAATGAGCAAATATAGAGCAAATAGCTGGGTAAAAATTAATGGATAGGAAATACAACATGCGTATACCTAGATATTTAAATTGTCATGAGTAACATTTAGTATATAGGTGGTAAATATATAGTAGATTGAGTAATAAACGAGATTAACTGGGATTCGTATCTAAAAAAACAAGATCATCATAATGTTGTTTAAATGCATAGATATATATAGTATACAATCATAATGTAGACGACATGATAGGTATTGCATTTTAAACTGTATATGATTATATTACAGGTCTATTCAAATAAATAAATAAAAGGTTACTAGGATATAAATACTAAACTGAATGTCTATGTCTACTTAGCTACAACAACAAATTACAATAAAAACGTGTTTCAATAAATTATATTAATTATAACATGGACAAAATTCAATAAATTGAATAAAAAGACTAGAAAAGAAATTTTAACATTGTTAAAGTCCTTTTTTTTTTGTTATTAAAATATACAGGGACTGTGCTTATAACTTTTCTCCAAAAATTTCATAGTCCCGACCCGATCGAATCACGACGAGAAAAAAAAAATCAGAACTCGAATAACGATAATAAATACTATTGTTGTGTATAAGGTTTAAAATTCTACAAAAATTCTATCAAACAACGGATTAAAAATATTGTTAGTTTTTGTTTGGTTTTTGAAAAAAATTGTTTGTCAACTTTTTAATCCTTACAATATATATCATTTTTCTGTTTTTTAAAGTTATAAATTGAATAGTAATAATTCGGGTCTAGTATTAAATTTCCCTTTGCAATGAGACATTCATTTGATGTCGACTCATTTAATATTCCTATAACATTCCTCTATCTTTTTTTTGTGTATGTATTTTTTTTACTTACAATCGACTTGCTAGAGATATTTATTTTATTTTGTTTAAAGTTCTAATTTATTGCGACTGCTTCTAAAAATGTACACAGGTCAAGTTCCTAAATCTCCAGTGACAGTTGTTGTTGCCGTTCCTATACTTCCATTGCCATTCCCCGTGTCAACTTCCTCAAATACTGTTCATATAGAAGAAAAAGAGAATACAATTTTAAATTTTATACTTAACTCCTTATATTTATCGATGTAATTATTATACTTATTAAGAATGTAATTATTGGTTTTTTCTTGGAGAGAAAGACTTACATTTATCTAATGAAATGATAGAATTAGATTTCAAATTGAGATTTTCAGCTTGTAAGGCGACAGCAGCTGCCAAATTCATTTTCTCCTCTTTCTTCTCAATAGAACGAAGTTGGAAAAAATCATAGGAGAAAAGAGCGAGGGCGAGTAATTTTAGACCAGTAAGAACCCCCACATATTTGTACCGGAAATCCTAAAAATCCACAAAGCCACCAACAATCAATCAAACAGGGTCAGCAAATTATGAAGAATTAAAGGAAATACAAAAATCCTTCAAGGTTATTCAGAAAAAATTATATGTGTCAAGTCTAGAAGAAATTAGAGAATGACTAAATAGAATTCAGTTCAGCGATTCTTTTCTTACTTGCACATCATATAATAGGCAACGTCCGCTGACAGCAGGTAAAATTGTTGAGCATTTTTTAACGCTCCATAAAAGACATGCTGAATCTATTACATTGCCAAAAATAATAGGGGAAGGGATATACCCGAATAATCGGAATATTACAAATTGCATCCCAAGTGCAAAAGAGCGCTCTTCAACAGCAACAGACCTGAACACAAAATATACACATATTTCATTTATATTTCAGTAATGACAATTTATATTTTTGTCTACTGCTCCTCTACATCGTACTTCAAAAACTCGTATGCATTCTTTATTTTGTATACCTCATGACAATCATGAGGAGCGGCATTTGTGTGACTGCCACAGTCCCTGTCATGAAAAACAAGATGACCATGAAAGCCTCCAAAGTATGACACTGCTTGTCTGGACATTTCCCAGATATCACAGATTCACCTTTTGCGCCTGTATGACCAAATAAAGCATTTATTAATAATATCTTGATAAGTTTCATCTTAAATATAATAAAATTAATGAATAAACAGTAACAGTATAGTCGATGGATATGTTTTTAATGTTTTAACTTACATGCACATTGGGTAAAGTTATCGGTGGCACAACCCGCATGACAGGGGCTGAAATAGGTGATTCCCTTATGACAAACGAACTGAGCATCAAGTGAAGAATCGCATGCACATCCAGCGTTGCACTCACTCGTCAGATTAACATTAAACGGTTTTATGTCCCTACAAAAATATAACACATATCGTTCGTGAAACTCGAAAAAGCGCTATAGTCGAAATGGTTAATTCGAAAAGGACCTATGTGCTCAGTGGAGTA